>CAKNYM010033530.1:0-14804 GCA_932195095.1 Andricus curvator
TGAAGTCTTAAATTAAAAATATTCAAAATTGAAGAATTTTCAATTTTAAATCTTCAAAATTGATTTATTCCAAAAAGCATTCAAAATTGCATTATCCTCTATTAGATTGAATATTGAAGAGTCTCCAATTGCAAATATTGAAAATTCAAGAATTTTCATTTGCAAATCTATAAAATTGAATTATTGTCAATTTTAAAACTTCAAAATTGAATAATTTTCAATTCTAATCCTTTAAAATTTAACTCTTGCAAAAACACATTCAAAATTACATCATGTTCTCTTTATTATACAGATTGAATATTATAAAGTCTTCATTTACAATTAATCAAAATTGAAGAATTTTCCATTGGAAATCTATAAAATTAAATCAATTTATATTTAATATCTTACAAAATTGAACTAATCCATAAAAGCACGATTAAATTGGATAATCTTCTTTTATGTATATATATATATATATATATATATATTATTATTATTATTATTAAAAATATTCAAAATTGAAGAAGTTTCAATTTAAAATCTTCAAAATTAAATAATTTTAAATTTTAAATCTTCAAAATTGAGTTAATGAAAAATCATTTCAAATTGCAACTACAGAATTTAATAATTTTCAATTCTAAATCTTCCAAATTAATAACTCTTTCCCACAATGCATTCAAAAATGATTCTTCTTCTATTATATATATTATATATTCAAAAGTTTTTATTTACAAATATAAAAAATTCAAAAATTTTCCATTGCACGTCTATAAAATTAAATAAATTTCCTTTTCGAATCTTTAAAATTGAGTAATTTAAAATTTTAAATTCTAAAACAATCAATTTTAAGTAAATTTTAAATCTTCAAAATTTAATAATAATATAATTAATAAAAATAAAATTGAATACTTCAAAATAACCTCATATTCTATTATACAGAATAAATATTATAGAGAGTCTTCAATTACAAATATTAAAAATTGAGGATTTTCCCATTGTAAATCTATAAAATTGAATCAATTTCAATTTATTATCTTCAAAATTAAACTATTACATAAAAGCATTATTAAATTTGATAATCTTCTATCATACACATTCAATATTGAAGTCTTCAATTAAAAATATTTAAAACTAAAGAATTAAAAATTTTTAATATTTAAAATTGAAGAAGTTTCAATTTATAGTCTTCCGAATTAAATAACTTTCAATTTCAAATTTTCAAAATTAAAATATTCCATAAAATGATTATTAAATTTGATCATCTTCTATTATACACATTCAATATTGAAGTATTTTATTAAAAATATTAAAAATTGAAGTATTTTATTAAAAATATTAAAAATTGAAGAATTTTCAATTTTAAATATTCAAAATTGAAGAATTTTCGATTTATAATCTTCCGAATTGCATGATTTTCAATTTAAAAATTTAAAAATTGAACTATTCCATGAAAACATTATCAAATTTGATGATCTTCTATTATGCATACACATTTAATATTAAAGTCTTCAATTCAAAATATTCAAAACTGCATCTTCAAAATCGAATAATTTTCAATTTTAAATTTTCAAATTTTAATAATCTTCAATTTTAAATCTCAAAAATTAAACTATTTAAAAAAATTATTCAAATCACATCATCCTCTATTAAATGGAATTCTTCCAAAAGAGCATTTAAAATTGCATCATCTTTTATTATAGACTTTAAATATTGAAATGCCATCAATGACAAATATCAAAAATTGACAGATTTTCTATTCTTATCTTTGAAATTGAACTACATTTTCAAAAAAAAAAAAAAAAAAAAAAAAAAAAAAACGTTCAACATTACATTTTTTTAAACTTTAAACATTCCGAATCAAAAAATCTTTAATTGTAAATCTTAGAAATTAAAGAATTGTAAATCTTCAAAATTGAACTATTACAAAAAAGCGTTCAAAATTACGTACCTTTAAAATATAAATCTTAAAAATGGAATAATTTGGAATTCTATATCTTCAAAATTCCAGAATTTTCAATTTCAACTCTTCAAACTTGTAGTACTATGAATTGTAAATCTTTAAAATATAAGAATTTTTAATTTTGAAGATCTACAAGTAAAAATTATTCAGGTTTTAAGCTTTATAGTTAAAAATTCTGTAATTTTGATGATACACATTTGAAATTTCTTCAATTTTGGAAGATTTGGAGGGTGCAAATCTGAAAACTCTAGACTTTTGAGATTCAAAATCCTTAAAATTTAAGAATCTTTTTTTTTTAATTCAAGAATTCTCAATATTGTAAATCTTCAAAATTGAACTATTCAATAAAACATTCAAAATTACATTACTTTAAATTATACGAATCAAAAGTTGAAGAATTTTCAATTACCGAATATAAAATTGTCAACAACAAAAATTTCCAAATTGGAAAATTTCCGAATAATAAAATTCCCGACAGTTTATAATATTACCGAATTTGAAATTTCCCGATAAAAGATAATTCCCCAAATAAAATTGCCGAAATTATAAAATATCCGACGCACACAAATTTTCTAAATATAAAATTCCCGAATCTAAAAAAATTATTTTAATATTAAATAAGTAATAAAATGAAAAATATGTTCAATGAATAAAAGTGCTTTATTTTATTTATTATTTCAGTATCAAAATCATTTTTAACTGCTTATATTCGGGAATATTATAATTAAAACATTTTCCAATTCGGGAATTTTAAATTGTCGGTAGGTTTATAATTTGAGGAATTTTCAATTTCGAAGAATTTTTTTTCGGAAATTTTACAGTGTCACTAATTTTATTTTTCGAAATTTTCAATCATTCTATAGTGATTAAGATTAAAGCTTTAAAAAATTCCGATTGCATTAAAATGGTATAAAAGCCAATGTATCTATTTTAATCTTCAATTTAAAAAATTATCAATCATATTTTCTAGTACTTTGAAATTAAGCATATATTTTCATTTGGCAATTAGGCAATAAAAATAAGAAACAGCATATAAACGCGCTATTTACGATACTAACAAATATAGCAATAAAAAAAACTCCATATTTTAAAAACTTTAAAGAAATTTCGAGTTTCTAACTTAACCCAACGATGCTAAAGAGATTCCATTCATACAGACTTCATTTTTCTGATAAAAGGAATCATTTACGATAAAGAAAAAAAAGTAATTGATGTCTAAATTTGAACTGGAGATTATGCTAAAACGTTCAGTAAATAAGACTTGCATAAGAGCTCTCCCTTCAAACAATTGACACGTGATTCATGCGAGCCTGGACTTAACAAAATAATAATTTGATATGCTCAATGCACAAGTGCGTGGATGTCTCTCCCATACATTATTACCACATAAAAGATGCAACCCATTATTGTGTGCATAGAGCAATCGGTGCACGCTTTTAAAGGGGGAAAAAAATGTTAAATAATTTTTTTTCAAACAAGCTTTTATTTAAATATGATAAAAAAAACAATTCACTTTACAAACAGAAATTAAAATTAATTAAAACCGAGGTTCTGGTGGTTCGGATCCCACCTTAAGCTGTAGGTCCCCCCAACGTGCACTTGGATGCAACCCAGTCTGTGGATGGTGGGGTGAAAATCAGGCTTTGTCTGATATTCTCAAAAAACTGAAAAAAGTGCAAAAAATTTACTCAAATTTAAATGCGCTCTAATTCAGGATATATTCACTTTTTTTACATGAACTACAGGTCCATTTGTTTGTTTTTTCATGTAGAATGATTATCTGGAAAAACAGACAATAAAAGTATCGTCTGCGAATCCTACCAGTTCGATTGTTTCAGACAGGTCCATCTCCAGGAAGTCATCATACATGACATTCCATACGAGGCCTACTCTTGAGCCCTGTGGTGCCGCACACGTGATTTCTTCCTTGATGGTCAAAGAATCTTGCTCGTAGACCACCCATCTAGCATTCAGATAGTTGTCGAGCATACTGACTATTTATGCTGAGACAATTTTGCTCTCTAGACTAGAGCGTCGATGCAGTTTTTCCACCTTGCTGCGTTAAAGGTGTTAGGTATGTCTATTGAGACAAGAGTGCAAAACCTTTTTTCTTGAGCTTTCCGGTTTTGTTCGTTGCCTTCCTGTCCATGTCGACTACTGTCTGGATCGCGTCGATAGTCGACTGTCCCTTGCGGAATATAAACTGCTTTTGGGACAAGCTATGTGCCGGACATGTGACTCTCTAGTCTTTGGACGATCAGCCCTTCCAGTAGCTTCCCCATGGAGTCGAGGAGGTATATTAGCCTGCAGGACGATGTCCCGTTCAGGGGGTTGTCTCCCTTCCTACAAAGAACTAGCTTCTGCTTCTTGCAATCACTGAAGAATACTCCTTCCTGAAGACAGGTGTTGAGTGTTTCGAGCAACATGCCCGGGTATACCTCGATTATCTTTCGCAAGACCTCATTCGGTATACCACCCAGGCCTGTTACTTTACACATCTTCAGTTTAGATACCGCCTTCTTTAGTTCTTCGAACGTAGAGAGTTCTTCCAGCCTTACTACCACATCCTTTCACTCCTTCCGCATCCATGCCTTGTTATTAGAAAAGAACGCCCTTGTAATCTGACTCACCGCGGGTTGTCCAGGTCTAGGGGTTTTTTTTTGTCTAGATACCAATTTCTTGGTAACTATCTTGTACGCTTAGCCCCATGTATCCTTCTTGACTTCCGCTATCAGGTCTTTCCAGGCGGTGGACTGGCTTTGCTTGATGGCTTTTGTGGAGGCCTTCTTTGCTTTTTTCCACTCGAGCTTTAGGGAAATGTTTCCCTTGGATTTCGTGTACTTTCTGTTGGCCTTTTGGCGAATCGCGGGAAGTTTTGCCAGCCCTTTATTCTAACAGTACATAGAGCTCTGCACCTTTCTTCCGTATCGGCGGCGGGACGCGCACGCATCGCACGCTGCCAATCACCTTGCGTCTATTGGCTTCAAACAAAGCTTCTGCGTTTTCGGGTCTCTTAACCCAGCTGAACTCGTCTATGAGCCTGCTTTCTCCTAAGAAGTGTATGAGCTTTCCTTCATCCAGCTTCCTCATGTTCTTCCTCATGCTCTTGATTTTCTTAGACTTGTGCCGCGGCGCTCCGGCTTGCTGTCCAACTTTGCTGATGAAGAACTCTATGTACTGGCGATCACTTAACGTGACTTCGTCGAGCACACCCCAGTGTCTAATCCTTCTGGCTACTCCAGCGCTTGCTATTGTCAGGTCGATAATGGATCCTGTGTAGCCTCTTACGAAAATGAAATCATGGCCTGTATTTCCCACAATTAGGTCACTTTTAGTCGTCATTTCTGCCTGGTTTTCCCCATGCCGGCGACTTACCGTTAAAATCATCGATTATGAGAACGTCTTTCTTGGCTGACCTCACTCTATCCTCAAGGTCTTGGATCTCTTCCTCGAACTTGTCTGGGTGGTCGTTAGGAGAAAAGTAGCAGCTATAGATCCGCATCCCCCCCCCAACTTCAATTCACGCATATCCCTTCTCAGTTGCCGGGAATGGGTTTACATGTAGATCAGGCGTACAGGTTTGGATTCCTGCCCTGTTTGTTGCGTCCTGATATCAGCTTGAGAGGTCTGGCATTGCTCACGGAAAAGCAGTGTGTCCATCGTTTTTTCTTTGGCCGTTTGTTTAAGCAGGTCTAGTTCTGCTTTGCTCCTATTTAGGTTGACTTGCAATACCCGTATCTCTGGCGTCCGTTAGTGGCCTTCCTTAGCTTTTCTCTAAAGCCAGGACAGAATCAGATGTCTGCGGTGTGCATGGTGTCTGGAAGATCCTTGTCCGCACACGTCGTACACCTGTGTTCCTTGCTGCAGTTCTTTCTTCCAGTTCGCCACATTTGCAACAGGATTCTTTTCTGTCGATACCGCTGCAGTTTCTGGTCATGTGATCGTATCCTAGGCACTTGAATCACCTAGGTTCTTCGACTCTTTCACGGATTCTACAGTTGATCCAACCGTCTTTGATTTTGCCTACCTGTTGCTGTACTTCGTGAACAACTTGCACTGTATTTCTAGGTCTTCTTTCCCTATTTTCTCTATTACAGCTGCGACTGTCTCTTCCTCTGTTATTATTCCGTCTACATCTCTTATTTCTAGGGATTCATTGACGATAAACGCCTTGACTCCGCCCTGCTTCCGATCGTACAGATTAGCGCTTGACTTAATCCAGTGTTGTCCTGTACCTTTTTGAAAAAAATAAGGATCTCTTCCTTTTTTGTTCTTCTTATGAAGAGGACCTCCGTGCTTGTTGATGCCGGGTTCACCCCTTTTTCATATCCTTCAGGATATCTGCGTAGGACTGATCTTCCTTCACCGTTAACTTTATCTTGTCGCTAGGCCTGGCTCTCCTGGCCCTCTTCGGCCTCGGCTTAGGTTCAACCTCCACCTTCTTTTTTGGATGTATCTGTATATATCTTTTGGCCTCTTGCCACGGGCTATCTTCCTTCTGGCCCTTGCGCTTATCCTTTTCCATTTCCTCTTCCGTTTCTATTTCCATCTTTAGGTCTTTGAGAGTGGCGGCAGAAGCTTTCGTGAACGCGGCCATCCCCCGTTTTGAGGTGCTTCCTTTCGGAGTTCTGGATGCTCCTGTCATTTCACTCCCCGATGCTGATTGCAGAGAAGTGGCCGTATTCTCGAGTGAAACGCCACTCTCTCTCTCTCTCTCTCTCTCTCTTTGCCTGCGCACTCTTGTCGGTAGCCTAGTTTCATACAGTTTGTTACTTGTTTATGCATTTCATACAGTTCTAAAATATAAGGCAATCCATCACATTTTTATTTGTTTCTGAAATTCATGCAGTTCTAAAACATAAGACGATCGCTCACACTGTTTCTTGGTTATGAATTTCATACAGTTGTGAAATATGAGACGATTACGTACATTGCCATTTGTTTCTGAATTTAATTCACTTCTAAAACATAAGACGATCAATCACGTTGTTACTTGTTTATGGATTTTATACAGTTCTAAAAAATAAGGCGATCAGTCACATCATTTGTCTCTAATTTCCATATGGTTCTGAGAAATAAGACGTTCAATCGCATTTTTACTTGTTTCTGAATTGCATACAGTTGTAAAATTTAAGGCGATTACTAACATTGCTATTTGTTTCTGAATTTCATTCAGTCTGAAACATAAAAGGATCAATCACATTGCTACTTGTTTATGAATGTCAGACAGTTCTAAAACATAAGAGGATCAATCACATAATCATTTGTCTCTAATTTTCATACTGTTGTGAAAGATAAGACGATCAGTCACACTGTCACTTGTTTATGAATTCCATATAGTTGTAAAACATAAGGCGATCAATCACATTTTCATTTGTTTCTGAAATTCCATACAGTTGTGAAATATAAGAAGATTACTTACATTGCAATTTGTCTCTGAATTTTATGCAGTTCTCAAATATAAGACGTTCAATCAGATAGTTACTTGTTTCTGAATTTCATACAGTTCTAAAACATAAGACGATCAATCACATTGTTAGTTGTTTATGGATTTCATGCCGTTCTAGAAAATAAGGCGATCAGTCACATCATATGTCTCTAATTTCCATACAGTTCTGAAAAATAAAACGTTCAATCACATTGTTACTTGTTTCTGAATTTCATACAGTTGTGAAATATAAGACGATTACTAACATTGCTATTTGTTTCTGAATTTCATTCAGTTCTAAAACATAAAAGGATCAATCATATTGTTACTTGTTTCTTAATTTCATGCAGTTCTAAAACATAAGAGGATCAATCATATTGTTACTTGTTTATGATTCCCGTGTGGAAAAATTTCGTGGCAGTCTTGAATCATGCTAAAGCGAGTACAGTTTTTCTCAAGTCTGTCTATTCACGCAATACTAGCCTGGCGCTACACTGGCGCTTTCTAGTTTTACTACGTGTTTGATTCAAACCTTTCTGCTGTCTAGTCCCATTCTTGGCGCTATATAGGAGTTCGTTACGAATTTGAATATATAAAGATTGTCCAGATTTTATCTAGTTTCTAGATAGAATCACGGTTTGGACTTACACAAAAATTACAGAGGTGAATTCAGAAAATAATCATTTTTGAATAAAAGATTTAGGAAATTACAATACACAATCGTACAAATGCTCAAGCAATAATTAATTGTAGACTATCACATATTTAAGATAGTAAACAATAATTGTTGAAGGTGATAGAAATCTTAATACAAGAACTGCAGTTTCAAGAACGATTTTTTGAAGAATGTTTAAAAACATTTTGTTTCAATTGAATTATATAGTGAAGTTATAATGAATTTATATTGAATTTATAATAATTATAATATGTATAATGCTATGTATAATATTTACGATATTCCAGAAAATCAAATATTATTATAAAAGATTTATTTAATTTATTTTAATCATTTATTGATTCCGTAAATGATAATTAAGCCTAACGTATTAATTATTTGAAATAATAAACAATCATTATTTCGTAGTCTAATCGCAAGTGACACCATACAAACTTTATTTTTTTCAATGATTTATTCACAAATCAAGCACTTTTAATGTTTAAAAATTGTTCATATTTGATTGAAATAAATATTAGGATGTAATAAATTGAAATTCATGTCCGAAAAAAAAGAAAAAAAATTTAACTTTTAGATGGCCGAGGTGTTAAGGCGACTGGACAAAGTTACAACGATATAATAGGAAGTTACATCAGAAGTTCGACACCCGGCGTATGTACAAGAGATTTGCAGAAACTCATTTCTTCATTTTTTTTTTGTACAAAAACTTTTTTATATTTTTAATTAACTGCAAAATCTATATATTGGACTTTTATGGCATAAAAAATAATTATATTATTTAATTATTAATTATTTTTTATCAAAATAGCCGATCTGTCTAGAAACTAGTCGATCCGAGCGTTACATCCCAGTCTAGCCACTGGACAGTCAGCCTGTGGCGCGCCAATGTCGACTCAAGGCGGACTGGACAGAAACAGTACAGCGCCACGAAATTTTTCCACACGGGTTTTTATACAGTTCTAAAGGATAAGAGGATCAATCACATTATCATTTGTTTCTAATTTTTATACTGTTGTGAATGATAAGACGATCAATCACATTGTTACTTGTTTATGGATTTCATACAGTTCTAAAACATAAGGCGATCAATCACATTTTCATTTGTGCCTGAAATTCATACAGTTCTGAAACATGGGACGCAAACTCACATTTCATTCGTTTCTGAATTTCATACAGTTGTGAAACATAAGACGATCAATCACATTGTTACTTGTTTCGAAATTTCATACAGTTTTAAAACATAAGACGATCAATCACATTGTCATTTTCTTCTGAAATTCATGGAGTTCTGAAACATGGGACGATCACTCACATTTCATTCGTTCCTGAATTCCATACAGTTGTGAAATATGAGACGAATACGTACATTGCCATTTGTTTCTGAATTTTATTCAGTTCTAAATCATAAGACGATCAATCACGTTGTTACTTGTTTATGGATTTCATACAGTTCTAAAAAATAAGGCGATCAGTCACATCATTTGTGTCTAATTTCCATATGGTTCTGAAAAATAAGACGTTCAATCACATTGTTACTTGTTTCTGAATTGCATACAGTTGTAAAATTTAAGGCGAATACTAACATTACTATTTGTTTCTGAATTTCATTCAGTCTAAAACATAAAAGGAACAATCATATTGCTACTTGTTTATGAATGTCATACAGTTCTGAAACATTAATCATTTGTCTCTAATTTTCATACTGTTGTGAAAGATAAGACGATCAGTCACACTGTCACTTGTTTATAAATTCCATACAGTTGTAAAACATAAGGCGATCAATCACATTTTCATTTGTTTCTGAAATTCCATACAGTTGTGAAATATAAGACGATTACTTACATTGCAATTTGTCTCTGAATTTTATGCAGTTCTCAAATATAAGACGTTCAATCAGATAGTTACTTGTTTCTGAATTTCATACAGTTCTAAAACATAAGACGATCAATCACATTGTTAGTTGTTTATGGATTTCATGCCGTTCTAGAAAATAAGGCGACCAGTCACATCATATGTCTCTAATTTCCATACAGTTCTGAAAAATAAAACGTTCAATCACATTGTTACTTGTTTCTGAATTTTATACAGTTGTGAAATATAAGACGATTACTAACATTGCTATTTGTTTCTGAATTTAATTCAGTTCTAAAACATAAAAGGATCAATCATATTGTTACTTGTTTCTTAATTTCATGCAGTTCTAAAACATAAGAGGATCAATCATATTGTTACTTGTTTATGATTTTTATACAGTTCTAAAGGATAAGAGGATCAATCACATTATCATTTGTTTCTAATTTTTATACTGTTGCAAATGATTAGACGACCAATCACATTGTTACTTGTTTACACTGTTAAAAAAGCGGAGTTAAAATCAACTCCGAAGCATACCCTATAAAAGTCCCACCGTTTTGAGTAAACTGCAAGCGGAGTAGAAGAAGACCAGTTGAAATGTAACTCTTGGAAAAGAACTCCCTAACTGCACTGTCCGAAGTTATTTCAATTAACTCCCTTCTGACCCTATAGTTGTCCCACAACACCATCAGGAGTTGATTTTAAGGTGTAAATATCGTTAAAAAGGAACGCTGAAGGGAGTATTTCAGTATTTAGAAATAGACTCCAGTATGTACTCTGAATATATTTGATGGTAAAACTCCAGAATTCTAGATGGTCGCGTGTCGCGTCGGTGCGATTTGTTATTTAAGATTTAGAAAAGTTAAATATGTCGACGATAAAAAGAGTGAGCTATGGCAACCAGACAAAGTAAGTGAAAATGGTATATAATAATAATTATGAACATATCCATGATGCTTTCGAATCTTTTTGTACGATTTAAAAAAATGGTGTAGATTATTTCTTTTAAAATTGGTAATATTTCTATATAAGGCAAATAAGTAAATTCAGAAACCTTTTATTATTCAAAATTATACTAAAGCCACTTACTCAGAAATGTCAAGGAATATTTTCTGAATGCTCCGAAAGCGTATTGAGAACAATTTTCCAAACATTTCTTCATCGATTTTAAAAGGAATAATCCACACGAGTTTTTTAAATAGTAAAAAAAGATTCAAACGTATCATGCATATGTTAATAGTCATTATATATGGCAACGGCCATACCACGCTGGAAACACCAGTTCCCGTTAGATCACTGAAGTTAAGCAGTATTGGGCGCGGTTAGTACTTGGATGGGTGACCGTCTGATACTACTGCGTTGCTGTTGGCGGTGGTGGGTGTGGTGAGCCCACACTTGTAGTTATTTACTACAAGAAACTATCCACCTAGAAACACTACCCGAATCGGGTAGTGTCACGCTTACCCCTTGAGGCTCGCCGAAAGGGAAATGGCTTAATGGTATATATATATATATATATATATATATATATACAATTATACTTACCGGCGTCTATGAATTCTTCGTATCCCAATTCTGATTCATAAACACAAGTCTACCCCACTTTGTCTGGTTGCCATAGCTCACTCTTTTTACTGTCGACAAATTTCACTTTTCTAAATATTAAATAACAAATCGCACTGACGCGACACGCGGTCATCTAGAATTCTGGATTCTAGAATTGTCATGTTTTCGAGTTCGCAGTTTCGCATGCGTTGACTTGCGGCCATGATGTGGCGAACAACTGCGAAGAAAGTGTTGGCAAGTTTTCTGCGAATGCAGCTCCGAACATAAACTCCGTAAGAAGTCCCGCCACGACTCTTTAACTCCGGATTGAGCATGGGTTAAGATTTTGTTTCTGTGCGGTGCGAATTAATTATATTCACTCTGAATTTACTTCAGAACCTTTTGCTCACTCTATTTTACTCTAGAGTAAAATATGCGGAGTTGAATGTATTCGATACTGAGTCGATTTTATACTCCGAAAAATTGTACTCTCAACTCTGCTAGCCATTTACTCCTCAAATTTTTAACAGTGTATGGATTTCATACAGTTCTAAAACATAAGGCGATCAATCACATTGTCATTTGTTTCTGAAATTCATACAGTTCTGAAACATGGGACGATAACTCACATTTCAGTCGTTTCTGAATTTCATACAGTTGTGAAACATGAGACGATCAATCACATTGTTATAGGTAAAATAATAAAATAATGCCTAAGTTGTAGAATTAAACCTTTTTTTTTATACATATATAAGTTTTTAGTGAAAGTTAAGTATTAAACATACATATGCTTTACCGCAACAGCAAATTAATAACAATTTTTTAATAGAAAATAATCAATTTTATATATGTATTTATTATTATTATTATTATACCATTAAGCCATTTCCCTTTCGGGGTAGGCGTGACTTGCTTTGTTGCATTCGGAACCCCTCATGACTCTTGTATCTTTAACTAGTTCTCTTAGCCTTTCATCCGCAATAACAAAGTCAATTATACTGTGGCTATTTCCTTTACGCCAGGTGTACATATGGATCATTTTGTGTCTAAACCAAGTATTTGTAATAAATAGGCCCTTTTCTAAGCATAAGCTAACTAATTTTTCCCCGTTATAATTTTTTCTTCCTGCATCCCCAAATTTACCTAGCACCCTCTCTGTATCTGTATCCTGACGTTGGACACCGACCCATCCGTTCATATCTCCTAGCAGAATTATTCTTTCACCTTGATCGCAAATACTTATTGTATCATTTAAAGTGTCCCAGAAGGCATCTTTGACTTCTCTCGGGCCACTATCAACTGGGGCGTAGCACGCTATGATGAATAATCTTCTGATTCCTACCTTCATTTTAGCCCACAACAATCTGGGAGATACAAACCCATGATCTTTGAGAGGTTGTCTATATAAATTTCTTATGCCTCTTAGTATTTGTCATATGTTATTTCAAGTTCAAAAAATGAAACTTGTTAAAAATGATTGATAAAATCGAGGAAAATATGCTAATGTTAATTATAATTAATTTTGGAAAACAACTCGACGTGAGCTTTTGAAAAAAATATTTCGGGTTTTCTTTATTCGACAATAACTATTTAGAATTTAATGTTTTTCTTTTTCTCTTTAGATAAAAGTTGCAATTCTTATTTAATTCTGATGCTGTAGCGCTTATTTTATTCCTTAAAAGATTCTCTGCAAATCTCATTGGTACGTTTTTATTTGAAAAATTTTATTTATGAAAACCTATTGTTTACAAAAATAACGATTTTATAATTCCTAAATAAGTTTTTTCAATAAAAAAGTACCAATGAGATTCACAGAGAATCTTTTAAGGAATAAAATAAGCCCTACATCATTACGATTAAATAATAGTTGCAACTTTTACCTAAAGTGAGAGAGAAAAACATTAAACCCTGAAAACTATTGTTAAATAAACAATGAAAATTGTGAAATATTTATTTCAAAAGTTCACCTCGAATTATTTTCCAAAACTAATTATAATTAACAATAAAATATTTTCCTCGATTTTATAACTCATTTTTAACAACGTTTATTTGTCAGCTTGAAATAACTTTAGTTTATGTTTAATTTAAAAACAAGTATAATGAAAATTCTCTTTTCGTCTTAAATCTTAAGCTAAATTTCATGAAAATAGTTATGCCGAAAAACAAATTTTTCATTGAATTCATTAAAATTAATTCAATTTGTTTACAATGTATATTTTTGGTTCATTTTTTTAAACTTAAAAATTTGAAAATTATGGTGGCCGTTTTAATCACAGAAAAAAATTCCCGGTCATTTCCCGGTTTTTCCCCGGTTCGCTAACATTTTTCACGGCCAATGAAAGTGAAAAATTCTAACTCTAAAGCTAAAAATGTGTCCATTTGAAGTAATAAAATTTGAGCTGCAAATCACTTTAAGCAATTTTAAGCTAGAAATATTACAAATTGAACGATTACATTTTTGTTATAAACTGAACACTTCTTAAATCAGAAGTTGAAATATTTTTATTTCAAATAGTTTAAAAATCCTTGAAAAGCTTCAAAATTTAATTTCAAAATCTTGAAACATCTAATAGGTTGTTTTACATTTTTTCAAATTATGAACTAATTTTTAAATTTTTTCAGACCTTCTAAACATCTTTCAAAATGATTCGAATTTTCCTAAAATTTCGTTTAAATCCTGCAAAATTAAAAATATTACCTTAAAATCTTCCAGATTCATTTTTGACAATTTTAGAAATCTTTCTAAATCTTTTTAAATATTCTCTTAAAATTAATTTTTGAAAGAAAAAGTCATTTTCAATTTTCCCAGGAATCTTAAGAAAGTGTTTTTCATTCTTTTGAAACCTTTCACAATTCTTCAAAATCTTCTAAATATTTTGTTTGAAACCTGTACAAATCTATATTTTGTTTCAAATTAGGTTGTGGGCTATTTATACTTGAGTTTTTTCTAGGAATAATAGTAGGTGTTAAATATTTATTATACATGAAAATTCAGCAATTCTACTTGCAGATTAAAATTTTTTGAAAAAGAACAATTAAAATTGTAACGTTCAAAGTTTTTTTTTTCAATTATGAATATTTGATTTACAATTACTGATTTTAAATGAACTGTCAAAATTTCTAAATATTCAGCAATTGTTATTTTTCATAATTGAAAAATTTCAAATTTTTGACTAAAACAATATTTTTAAATTTAATAAAAGTCTTTAAGTATGAATATATTGTTTTGAAGTTATTTTACAATTTTCAATAGTTCATAAAGTGTCAATCATACGTTTACATTTGTTTAACTACTAAGACATTCCAATTTAAATCCACCGTACGACGAATAATCACTTAACTTGGACATGATTTCGGCT
>CAKNYM010033532.1:0-14001 GCA_932195095.1 Andricus curvator
ACCAGGAATTTTTTGAGACCGGGAAAACCGAGAAATGACAGTGAATTAATTTGTTCACAGGGAATTTTACAAATTCTTAGAAGAACAATCTATGAAATCACTTGGGCTATCACAAATATCATATCACATGATATAATTCAATTAAAAATGAGTTCGATTTCAACATTTTTTTAAATGTTGAATTCAGTTGTTAACTGTTTCAATTACTACACCATTCAATTTACAAAGCTTAATTCTAAAATCTTTTACTTTACAATTTTTCAATTTTTTGTCTTCATTTTTAAACGTAAATTTTTTATTGAAATAATTTAAAAATTCAGCTTCGAAGACTTTAAGAATAAAAAATTAGAAGCGTTTGAAATTAAAAATTATTTATACAAACGTTTTAAGTTGATCAACTGTAAATATAAATTGATTAATGATTTTTAAAATTGAACTGTAGTTCGAGTGTTCAAAATTGTACAATTATTATTTTACAATACGATTCTAAATCGGTTGAAAATTAAACAATTCACAAATTTTAATGTTGAAAATTCAACTTTTTTAATACGAAAGCTTCAATAATTAAGCAAATTAAAATGTCTGATTGAAACTTTATAAATTACTTTCAATGTGAAAATAAATTAAAATTAATATATTCATAATTACACGCTTTTATTCAATTTAAAATCCTATTCAAATATTATTTCAGCCTAAAATATCCAATTTATAATCCATCCAGTTAGACATTTTTTAATTGCAAAAATTTCAAAATGAGCAATTATAAATCAAATATTAAAAACTAAACAATTTGAAACTGAATTGTTTGAAACAGGTAGCCTTGAATGGTACAAATTTAAACTTTTAACGTTACAATTTTTATTGTAACGTTAAATAACAACTGAAAATTATCAATTTTAAAGGACCAAAATTAAAATAAATAACAAAATTTGGGTATTTAATTTTTTTTCTCAAGAGTAACTTTTTTGGTTTTAAATTTTTATTCAGTGGAAGAATGGGAAGTATTGTATTTGTAACATTTTCATCAAGCTTGAAATGAGGAAATTTTAGTTTTTATTTTTTGTTAAATTGGGAATACATTTTATATTTTTAAGGTTTTTATTGAGTTGGAAGGGATACAATTTTTTTTAATTGGAAGAGGTCTTTTTCTTCCTTTTCAGATTTTAATTGTGTTTTAGGAAAGATTTATAAATTTTTTTCTGAATCGGAAGAGGATAATTTAACAAATATATTTTTATTGAGTAGGAGGGGAGGAAATTTCGATTTTCAATTTTTTCTGATTTGCGAGAGGGACATTTTGTTATTTTTATGATTCTTATAGAACTGGAAGGGAGGAAATTTATGTTTTCAAGTTTTTCTAAATAGAAAGAGGCACTTATTTTGTTTTAAACGTTCTTATTGAGTTGGAAGAGGGGCGTGGATTTATATTTCTTATCCAGAAATCTTTGAACTGTTCAATTTATAAAAGTGTAAAAAATTATATTTTGCAGTTTAATAGCACTTAATTGAACATTTTCAACTGAAAAGTATAAAAAGCTTCTATTTTATATGTGTAAATTATTGAGACTTTTAATTAATAATTTCCGAATTAAAATTTGTTTAAGCTTCAATGCATACTGCACTAGTTACAAATATTTTTGTACTACAAACGCGTATAATTGAAACTTTTGGCGGGAAATCGCAGGTCACAGTCGGTCTGCTGGCTGGTCGTCGCGTACTCGGCTATACACGGAATAGCTCGGAAACGTTCGGGCATTTTTAGTATAGTCTTTTAGAATTCTCGCAAATCCTTGTTGCAGATATTACTAGCGGCTCTCATTTCAATACACATTCTTATTTAAGAATACTAGAATTTCCTACATTTCTTATAACTTATGTTACTTAAAATATGTACTATTGACGATATTTTTTAGAAAACTTGTTATTGACCATTATCACTTTTTCACATTCACATTTTTCAAACAGTAAATAAGACTTTTTCAAAAGGTAAATACTAATTTTTGCTCGCTCAAGTTTATAATAATACATACAGAAATACCATCATCTCTTATTATGGTAGGAATCTTTATAACTGTACCCCGATTATCCCTAAATTCTTACATTTTATTTTAATTATTGATGCAGAATGAACCAAATATTGATATCAAAAGTCTCTCCGTGCACAGAAAGAAATGCATTTTCAAACGAAAAAGGCAAAAGTCCACGATGTCCACTAGAGTGGTCCAAAAAAAGCGTCTATCTAAATGTTCATGGGCGCGTGGAAATTCGTATAGCCTAGGAAAAATCAGAATATGCCTATTTTTTTGTTTCGTTGTAGAGTCATTTTTCAGCTTGCTAAAATGTTTTAAAAATTTTTGTTAAGGGCATGTGAGACATTTTAAAATACGAATTACCGACCTTCCCATGTTATTTTTTCCGCCACTTTAAAAAGAGGGAAATTGAAATATCGTGCTACTTTTTTTTTAAATGATAGGTAATATTATGAGGCAGGTCTGTCTGGTCAATTAAAGTTGCTATATTGTTGCTAAATATATTTTTTTAATATTTGTAATGTTCACCTAGAAGCTCTTGTATTTCAAATTATTTAAATATGGCGGCTGATCACATCGTATTTTCTTTTGCCAATTACAAGTGTCTGGTGCATTTTCACTTCACCGAAAAAGAAGAAATTAGCAATGCAGTATGTATAGATTATATAAAAATTGGCAAAAGATTATTTCTGATTGAAATGCAATCATTAATACGTAGTGCAGGAGCGAGGTGATGGATAGCAGAAGTGTTTGTCTCTTAGCGCGAAAAGCATTTCAAAATATAGAGGGCTCTGTATTTGGAAAATGCTGACAGCGCCACCCTGCACTTGCGGTTGTTGGCAGAAGCTTAGTGACGAGTCTCTAGAGACAGCGTCGGGAACGGCGAAATCGTTCAAAGATCTCAGTAATTTCTGACATGACTATTGAAAAATAATGAAATTATTTGTGTTGATAAATATTAAATTGTTCGTAGTTGTTAAATTTATATAGTAGAATTGCATGACATTTAAAAATTGAAGTAGATCAATTCATTATGAAGTTGTTGGCCAGGCTGGTTTAAAAAGAAATATTTGTAATAAAAATTATTGAAACTATTTTTTACACATGATCATATTGAAATGTTAGAAATAAATTTTTAAAAGGCATTTCAGACATTATAAAACTTGGTGGGATTTAATGTTATAAGGAAATCGATTTAAATAAAAAATTGCTCGGTATGGGCATGAGACATAATAAGATCAAGCTGTATATAATGTCTAAAACTTTGGTTTCTCAAATTCATGTACTTTTTTATTAATTTTGTTTTCAATGAGACAGATAAGAGAAATCCTTTTTTGACAATTAAAGAAATTTCAAATGTAAAGCATTAAAATTACAGAATTTTTCATTGTAAAAAAAACATAAATCAACGTTATCATTTTCAATGCTCTAAATAGTCTAGATAGAAGAATGAATTAATGAATTTGTAGTTTTCAAAATTATATAATTTTTAGAAAAATTTTTGAATTCTTTCAAAGTTTTAAATTATTTTAAAAATTTTGTCGAAACTTCTACATATCTGTCAGAACGGATCGAATTTTTCCTAAAAATTTATCTAGAATCCTGTAAAATTACGAAAATTGTCTTCAAATCTTCCGCATTCTTTATTAACAATTTCATCTCTGTAAATATCCTCCTAAAATTATTTTTTTAAACTAAAAACTCATTTTCAATTTTCCTAGGAATCATACAAATTATTCTTATTCTCATTGAATCTTTAAAAATGGGTAGAAAGATTCTAAAGTTTTTTCGAAATCTTTACTTTCTTTTAAATTATTTAAGATCATTTCAAGTTTTACATTAATTTTAAATCTCTTCAAAACTTCAACATATCTATTCAACGTAATCGAATTTAAAAAAAATAATGTTAAGTATATATCAAATTACAATTTAAAATGGAATAAAAGCGCTTAATTTTGAATCAAGTATTTTGAAGTTATTTCAAAATGGGGAATATTCTATAAAATCACAATCGGGAGTTCATATTTCTTCAACTACTAAGGCTTTCGAACAGTTCAATTTGTCACGTAAAAATTTGTCTTGTAAAATCAATTGTTGTCCCATCTTCAATGCTCAACGTGTATTTCAATTCAAACTTTCATCAAAAAATTTGTAGCTCATTTCTGAGTGAGCAACTTTTGTCTATCAATTTTTTTCGTGGTTTATATCGTTTGTCCAACAATGTAATTTATTTTATTCTGAAATCAGTTATTCAAAAATGAAACAAAAACTACCCGTCCCATAAAAAAATGATTGATAAAAAATGTGTAGCTCTTTTCTGAGTGAAAAACTTTTGCCTATTAATTTTTTCCGTGGTTTGTGTCGTTTGTCCAAACATTTAATTTATTTTATTCTTAAATCAGTTTTTTACAAATGAAACAAAAACTACGCGTCCCATCAAAATATGATAAATAAAAAATATGTAGTTCGTTTCTGAGTGAGTAACTTTTGTCTATCTATTTTTTCCGTGCTTTGTGTCGTTTGTCCAAAAATTTAATTTATTTTATTCTTAAATCAGTTTTTTACAAATGAAAAAAAAACTACGCGTCCCATCAAAAAATGATAATAATAAAAATTGAAATTTCATTATGAAAAATTCATTATTATGACACTTATCATTATTATTACACATGTAAGTACTAAAAAATTATAAGAAAAATATTGAAAATTGTTTCTTTTTTTCAAATTAGACACAGCATATTTTCCTCCTGTTTGTAAATGATTTACAATTTTTTAAACAATTATTATTCGTTTAAAAAATATATTTTTCTCTGTAAGTCGTGCAAAATTATCATTTTCGAGATATAAATTCCAGAGAATAATAACTTGTCACAATTTGAGGGAGAAAGATTGTTTAAACAAATGGAAATTGTTCAAATACTGACAAAATACTACTTGGAAACTTGTCCCTTATCAATTAAAAATAATTCTTGTCAAACAAAATCCAAAGAATACCGTTTTTAGTATGAATTTAATAGAAAAATGCTATTTTGTAGTTTTTGGGTCACTTTCCAAGCACAATAACAATGGTTTGAAAGGGGGTGGGTGATAAAAATTAAAACCTGAGAGGGGAGAGAGAGAGAGAGATCCTTCAGTGTCTCTGACACGCGACACAACACTTGTGTCGGAGGCCTGCGTTAAACTTTCGAGTCGTGGTTTCACTGGACTCAGGCGCGACTCCCCATATCGAGGTCTAAGATGTTTACACATCAATCAAAAAACGTTTTAAACAGAAACTATTGAAATCAGAAAATTTTCCACTCCGAATACGATTCAAAACAGAAATAGGCCTCGGTTCCAACGCCCTTAATGAAAGTTCCCTATGCAATTTTAATTTTCGCGGGTGAAACTACCAGCGCTACCAAACGGAGAAAACGAACCAATCATTGCGGAGAATCCCCGCCAAATCGCTACACATGCCGCATTTCATGTGGAATTTTCATCATAACCCATGATCCAGTTGGATCATGATCATAACCTTATTTAGAAAAGCCGAAGACATTTAATCAAATCGGGCCTATTTTGACAATATTCTATTTTGACTAGAAGGAAGAGACAGTTCGGAAAAATGTCTCTGAAACTTATTGCCAAAACGAGCGATCCTCCAGTAGGTATGCAAAAATATCTTAATATGTTATGTTTCACGTTATTTGTAACTTTTGGAGTAACTTCGTTACTATTTTAAAAAGTAACTTTTTACTTAGTTACGATTTTTGCAGTAGGTTGGAATTTTAATTTTCGTTACTTTGAAGTTACTTTGTGTATTTTAGTGAAAAATTTAACTATTTTGGCAGAAAGTTCTACTATTTGGTTGAAAAGTAACTTTTTTTTTTTTTAAATTCATATTTTTGGTTAGTCTTTTTGGCTTGAAAATTCAGCAATTTAGTGTAATTTGTTTGCCTTTTTTCATTCAAAATTCTGCTTTTTCTCTTCAAAATATATATCTTTTGATACAAAAGTCCTTTAATAGAAAATTAATCCGATTTGGCTGAGGATTTTTTTTTAATTCAACTATGATTTCAAATTAAAATCTTTTTTGGTCAGAAAAAACCAACAAGTTTTTTGGTTGATAATTTAACCATTTTCTTTAAAATTCGTTTTTTTTTTTTTTTAGAAAATTCAAATATTTTGGTAGAAAATTCAACTATCAACTTGAAAATGAGCTTTTTGTTGTAAATTGAACTCTATTGTTGAAAGTTCGTCCTTTTGGTTTGAAAATGTTAAAAAAATCAACCATTTGGTTGAAAATCTATGTATTTTGTTAGAAATTTAACTATATTGGTAGAAAGGCCAACTGTTTGGTTGAAATGTAACTTTTTTGTTTAAAATTCATATTTTCGGTTCGAAAATGCAAGTGTTTTTGTAAAGGATTCGTCTTTTTGGCTTGAAAATTCAACAATTTAGTGGAATTTTTTGTTCTTCGTTCAAAATTAGACTTTTTCTTTTCAAACTGTATATCTTTTGATACAAAAACCTCATTTTTGTTGTTGAAAATTGAGCTTTTTTAGTAGAAAATTAATCTGATTTGGTTGAGGATTTTTTGGTTGAATTTAACTGTGTTTGACTTCAAATTAAAATCTTGTTTTGGTTGAAGATTCATGTATTTTGTTAAAAATTAAACTATTTTGGTAGAAAGTTTAACTAGTTTGTTAAAAAATAGCAAACCTTTTTTGTTGAAAAATTAAAAACCTTTTTCGTTGAAAATTCAACTCTTTTTTTGAAAAGTATTATTTTTGTTTGAAAATTCATGTTTTTTGGTAAAAAAAATTTCTATAGAGGGTTCAGCTATTTTGTTGAAAATTTGCCTTTTCTGGTTGAAAGTTTAACTATTCGGTTGAAAGTTTAACTACTTTGTTAAAAATTCAGTTGTTTGGTTGAAGATTCATAATTGTGGTTGAAAATTCATTTCCTTGGTTGAAAATTTGACCATTTTGTTTCAAATTCGTTTTTTTTTTTTTTTTGTAGAAAATTCAACTATTGGGGTGAAAATTAACTTTTTTGTTGGGAATTTAACTCTTGTTTTGAAAGTTCGTTTTTTTGGTTTAAAAATCGTAGAAAATTGAAATTTAGTTGAAAATTAATTTTTTTGTTGAAAATTAATATTTTCGGTATGAAAATTCAACCATTTGGTTGAAAATTCATGTATTTTGTTAAAAATTTAACTATTTTGGTAGAAGGTCCAACTATTTGGTTGAAAAGGTAACTTTTTTGTTGAAAATTCATCCTTTTGACTTCAAAATTCAACAATTTATTGGATATTTTTTGTTCTCCCTTCGTTCAAAATTTGGCTTTATTGTTTCAAAATTCATATCTTTTAATAACAAAATCTCATTTTGTTGTTGTTGAAAATTCAACTATTTTCATAGAAAATTAATATGATTTGGTTGAATTCAACTGTGTTTGATTTCAAATTAAAATCTTTTTGGTTGAAAATTCATGTACTTTGTTATAAATTAAACTATTTTGGTGGAAACTTCAACTAGTTTGTTGAAAAGTAACTTTTTCGTTAAAAAATCATCCTTTTGACTTGAAAATTTAACTCTCTTGTTCAAAAGTGTTCTTTTTGGTTCGAAAATTTATTCATTGCTTCTGCTAAAAAAAATCCTATTTTTTGGTAAAAAATACAACTGTTTGGTTGAAAAAAGTGACTGAAAAATATTTCTTGTTTGGAAATTCAACTCTTCTGTTGAAAATTCATCTTTTTGGTTGAAAATTCAACTAGTTTGTTAAAAAGTCATCTATTTAATTGAAAATGGAATATTTTTACTTGAAGTGTTAGGAATTTAAAGCGTTTCAAATTGAATCATACAAAAGGTATTTAGTCCGAAATTTCAAACATTTTAGGCCCTGACACTTGAAATTGTTACCATAATTTCAGAATGTAGTTTAAATCTAGACAAATTGTAATTAATATAATCGAACCAATTTTAAGGTAGAACAATTATAATAATTCTTTTGGAAAGTTACAATTAAGAACTGTTCCATTTTTAAGATGCCTGAAGTTGAACATCTTTGAACATTTACAATTGAAAATTCTCTGATGTTAATTATTTGTAGTTTGAAATTGTTCAGTTTTAAAAATGTATAAATAAAAATGCTTAGATTGTGATGATTTTGAAGCTCAAAAGTCAAGAGGTTTTTCAATTTAAAATCTTCCAAATTGATGAAATTTCAAATTTAAATCAACAAAATTACAGAATTGTTAATTTTAAAACTTGAAACTTGTATAACTTTCAATGGTAAATTCTTAAAATTAAAAACTGTTCAATAGAATAGTTCAGTTTTGAAGATTTACAATGAAAAATTCTTTAATTTCAACGATTGCAATTTGAAATATATTCAGTTCGACAGTTACAATGTAAAATTCTCGTGTTTTGAATATATAGAATTGCAAACTATTCAATTTTCAAGATTTATATTTTACATTTTTCTTTATTCTAAATTTTAAAAATTAAAAACTCTTCAATGTCAAAGATTTACGATTCAAAGTTCTACAATATTAGAGTTAGAATTGAAAATTCTTGAATTTTAAAAATATAGAATTGCACATTATTCAAGTTTTAAGATTTCTATTTTAATAGTTTACAATTTGGAACATTTTTTCTGAATAGTTCAATTTTGTAGATTTGCAATTGAAAATCCTTCAATTTTGATTATTTAGAAAATCAAAAGTAAAGCTTCCCATTATAAATTTTCCAAATTAAAGAAATTTAAAAAATAAAGTATTTAAATTACAGAATTTTTAATTGTAAATAAAGGATAAATCCACGTTATAATTTTCAATGCTCTCAATAGTCTAAATTGAAGAATGAATCAGATTTGTATTTTTCAAAATTATATAATTTTAATCATTTTCAAGCAAGAAATATGAAAATCTACTCTTTTTTTTTAATTTTTGAAATCGTTCCAAATTTTAAGTCATTTTCAAAATTTGGTCAAAACTTCTACATATCTTTTAAAATAAAAATCGAATCTCTTCAAAACTTCTAAATATCTATCCAACTTATTCGATTTAAAAAAATTACAATGTTAAGTATATATCAAATTTCTTCAATTTCACACACAATTTAAAAATGTCTAAAATAAAACGATTTAAATTATAAAGTTCAAAGTTAACCCTTTCAAATTTTAAGAATTTAAGGCCTTCTATAATTCCTCCTTTGAAATGAATAGTAAATATTGCTACTAATTAAATAATGGGGTTTTTCCAAAAAATTTGAAATTGCATGGGTTAAAAACTGAATGTTTTAGAGTGAAACAATATTCGATTACAATTTGAAATTGAATAAAAGCTCTTAATTTTGGATCAATTATTTTGAAGTTATTTCAAAATTTAGAATATTCCATCAAATAACTCGGGAGTTTATATTTCTTCAACTACTAAGGATTTATAGCCAACGGCTACACCACGCTGAAAAACCCAGTTCTCGTCAGATCACTGAATTTAAGCAGCGTTGGGCGCGGTTAGTACTTGGATGGGTGACCATTCGAGAATACTGCGTGCTGTTGGCATATTATGGGTGTGGTGAGCCCACACTTGTAGTTATTTACTACAAGAAACTATCCACCTAGAAACACTACCCAAATCGGGTAGTGTCACGCCTACCCTGAAAGGGAAATGGCTTAATGGTATACATACATACTAAGGGTTTCGAACAGTTAAATTTGACACGTAAAAATTTGTCTTGTAAAATCAATTTTTGTCCTCTCTTTAACACTCAAAGTATATTTCAATTTAAACTTTTGCCAATAAATTAATAAGTTGATCAAATCAAAAGTTTTTTATCTAAAAATTACAATTTTTCATTTTTCATTCTTGAAATCAGCAATTTCAAATTCTTTACATTCAAGACGTACGCTTAAAAATTGAATTTTTTCACAATAAATCATTTTAGAATTATTCATATTAACTAAATATTATAATTAAAAAAATTAACAATTGAACTCAGCGTTTAAAAAAATCGGCTCCCTGCGTGAGCACTTCTCGTTGGACTGAAAGCATACCTCGGTTCACTAGCTATTTAGCGCACGTTAGTCAAGTCGCGCGCTTCGCGCTCGAAATTTGGCTTTTCTATTTTCCCACAGTATTTTCGATAAATAAAACTAAAATAACAAGTCCTATCAAAAAATGGTTAAAATAAAATTTTTTAGGACTTTTCAAAATTTAGAATTCCTTTTTGAGATTTTTCCCTGTATTTTGAATCGCTTATTGGCTCGAAATTTGGATTTTCTATTTTGCTACAGTATTTTCGATAAGGAAAACTAAAATGACAAATCCTATCAAAAAATGGTCAAAATAAATTTTTTTAGGACTGTTCAAAATTTTGAGATTTTTCCCTGTATTTTGAATCGCTTGGGTCGAAATTTGTAATTTCTATTTTTCCATAGTATTTTCGATAAATAAAACTGAAATGACAAGACCTATCAAAAAATGGTTAAAATAAAATTTTGTAGGACTTTTCAAAAGTTATAATTCCTTTTTGAGTTTTTTTCCTGTATTTTGAATCGCTTGGCTCGAAATTTGGATTTTCTATTTTTCCATAGTATTTTCGATAAATAAAACTAAAATGACAAACCCTATCAAAATATGGTTGAAATAAAATTTTGTAGGACTTTTCAAAACTTATAATTCCTTTTTGAGATTTTCCCCTGTATTTTGAATCGCTTGGCTCGAAATTTGGATTTTCTATTTTTCCATAGTATTTTCGATAAATAAAACTAAAATGACAAATCCTATCAAAGTATGGTTGAAATAAAATTTTGTAGGACTTTTCAAAACTTATAATTCCTTTTTGAGATTTTCCCCTGTATTTTGAATCGCTTGGCTCGAAATTTGGATTTTCTGTTTCCCATGGTATTTTCGATAAATAAAACCAGGTCATCTATTATTTTTACTTGAAATGTCAGGAATTCAAAGCATTTCAAATTAAATCATACAAAAAAGGTGTTTTGTGCGAAACTGGACCATTTCAGGCCCTGGTACTTAAAATAGTTTATAACCTTACCGAAATCCCGAATAAGAAAATTCCCGACAGAAAATTGCCGAATTATTAAATACCCGAACTAGAAAATTCCCGAATATAAGCAATTAAAACATTTTTTCATAAAAAAATCAATTGTAATATAGTTTTGATTGTAATAATTTAATTAATTTTATAAATGAATAAAAGTTTTAATTGGTCAAATTCGGGAATTTTCTAGTTCGAAAAATCAAAAATTCAGCAATTTTTTGTCGAGAATTTTATTCTTCGGAAATTTTCAAATCCGGGAATTTTATCAGTCGGAAATTATACAGTGTCGGGAATTTTATTTGTTTGGGATTTTTCAGTCGTCCCTAAAAAATTCTCTTATTTTCAATTTTACACCTTCCAAATTGAATAAATTTAAAATGTAAATGATCAAAATTATATACATTTTTTATTTTAAGTTGTCAAAATGAAAAACTCTTTAATTTCTAAGATTTAAAATGAAAAATTTTTCAAATTTCGCGATTTGTAATTTTTAATCCTTCAATTTTGAAGATTTACAATTGAAAACTGTTGAACATTAGAGATGTGTAAATAAGAAGTTTTAAATTTAGATGATTTTGGAAGTCAAAGCTCAAGTTTTCAATTATAAATCTTCTAAATTTAAGAAATTCTGAATTAAATGTACATCATCAAAATTACAGAATTGTTAATTTTAAAACTTGTATAACTTTCAATGGTAAATTTTTGAATTTTAAAACTGTTCAATAGAATAGTTCAATTTTGAAGATTTACAATGAAAAATTTTTTAATTTGAACGATTTGCAATTTGAAATTCTTTGAATGTATAATAGAAAATTGAGAAATTTTGAATGCTTTTTGTTTGGAATAGTTTATTTTTTAAGATTTACATTTGAAATATATTCAGTTCGACAGTTACAATGTAAAATTATCACGTTTTGAATATATACAATTGCAAACTATTAAATTTTGAAGATTTATATTTTAAAGGTATGAAATTTGGAACATTTTTTTTTAATTGTAAATTTGAAAAATTTACAATAATAAGTTTTTAATTTCAACTATTTGCAGTTTACAATTCTTCAGTTTAAAGATGTATGAATAAAAATTCTCAAGTTTTTATGATTTTGATTTAAATTTCCAAAATTAAAAACTTTTCAATTTGAAAGATTTACAATTGAAAGTTATAGAATTTCGAAGAGTTACAATTTACAATTTTTGAATTTTCAAGGTAATTATTTTTATATATAATCTTCAAAATGAATTTGAAATTTTTTCTATAGAATTTAATAAATTTCAATTGTGAACCTAAAAAATTGAACTATAAAAAAAAAACATGCAAAATTGCATCATTTCCTATTATACACATCTAATATTGAAAAATCCTAAATTGAAAATATTCATAATTATTGAATGTACATATGAAGATACATAAATTGTTTAGTGCGAAGCGCGAGGGCTCAGAGCATGTTGTGCATCAGTCTATTAAAAAAATTATGATATGAAGAATGTGATGTATTAATCCTGTGCGGTCGCACATGGGCCGATTTCGTCCCAAGCGAAAATTCACTTTGAAATTGCTGGCAAACCGAAACGGGGCAGGGTACGGCACCTCCTCATAAAAAAACTTAGTACAGACACGGTCCTGCACGCGCATTCGGGCCGCCCTCGGCTAGTCATGAACTTTTTAGCTGGATGAAAACGACCCAGTGCGAACGGCGCGGCGTGTGGGTAAAAATTACGGTTTGAAAGTTTTGTTTTTCTCTATTTATTTCTTTCTTTTTCAATCTTTGAGTTTTAATTTTGTATTTTTAATCAATTGCATGTATAAAAATAATATTATTTTTGCAGTAAAAGTTGTCGTCAATATTATTTTTCATAAAAATCCCCCATTTCCCTCTCCTTGAAATTGTGCATTTTCAAACGCTTCAATAATTATACTTTTTCTTAGCCGGAGCGAATTCAAAAGAATTCAGAAGAATTCAAAAGAATTCAAGGAATTCAGAAGAATTCAAAGAATTCAGAAGAGTTCTAGTAACTTGAAAGAATTCTCGAAACTTAAAAGAATTCAGAAGAATTCAAAGAATCCAAAAGTATTCCAAGAAATCACTTTTTAATTTTAGGTCGTTTATTGTAATCTGAAGTAAGGTAAGTGTCCCAGTAATCATGAAGGTCGCAATAATCGTGTAACTTGGTTAATGTATTGTCAAAAAATATGATAAAAGTAACATTTAGAAGAAAAAAATAACATTTCTTTTTAGCATTTTATAGTATGAAACGGAATTTCAATTAATTAAAAGTAGACAGAAAAGACGAAAATTGGCGTCACAATTACTGGTACTAAGATCAAGATTACTGGGATGTTTACCTAATTAGGGGCCGTGCACATAATACGTCAAACGTTTTTCTTTTGTTTATGTCGTGGTATCCCTTTTGGCTTCGAGGCAATTTTATTCTCGTCTTTATTTAAACAAAGGAAAAACGTGTGACGTATTATGTGCACGACCCTTTACTTAATTTTATAATGCAAAGAATTCAAAGCATTCAAAAGAATCCTAAGAATTCAAGAGGATTCGAAGAATTCAGCAGAATTCAAAAGAACTAGAAGAATTCAAAAGAATTCTAGGAATTCAAAAGAAATCGAGGAATTCACAAGAATTCAAAGAATCGTGAAGGTCCCAATAATCGTGTAACTTGGTTAATGTATTGTTAAAAAATACGATAAAAGTAACATTTAGAAGAAAAAAATAACATTCATTTTTAGCATTTTATAGTATGAAATGGCATTTCAATTAATTCAAAGTAGACGGAAAAGAAGAAGCTTGGCGTCACAATTACTGATACTAAGATCACGATTACTGGGGTGTTTACCCAATTAGGGGTCGTGCACATAATGCGTCACACGTTTTTCTTTTATTTATGTCGTGCTACCCCTTTTGACTTCG
>CAKNYM010033533.1:5774-20376 GCA_932195095.1 Andricus curvator
AAATTTTCCCATACTGAGGTATGGGAAAATTTCCATCCTTCTGTGGGAAAACTCCGATTCTTTTACGGAAATTTTCCCACACTGAGGTAGGGGAAAATTTCCATCCTTGTATGGGTTAATTACTTCCAATACATTTATGGGAAATTTACTACAAATTTTTCTTACAGTGTAAGGAATCTTTTATATTCTTGCATCCACTTTGAATTATGCTATTGAAAAAAGTTTTACTATAAAAACCGATTTTTAAAATATTATTAAGTGCTAAAAAAAATGCAATAAATATTTTTACAAATACTTTAGTCAGTTTCAGGATATTAGTCGTGAAAATAAGCCCTTAAAATTTCATCAATTTATCTGCAACGGTTTTCAAGTTATCGTGTACACAAGAAAGTGTGACATCCACACACAAATCCACACACTCATTCACACACTCATCGACACACTCATTCACACACACACACACACATCTGGACAATTGCTTAGAACATTGCATTAGACATTTTTAAATTGAGGAAGCAAAAATAGAAAAGAAATTTCATTCAGCTAGGATATTTTTTTCTCAGTTTATGCCTCAGGAATGAGGTTGTTCAGAATTTAAATATTTGAGAAATATAATATGTTTGCTGTATAAATTTAGTGTCAATCAACTAAAACGACAATTGAAAAATGAAGATAAATACATAAAAACGAATTAAATTCGATTCATTTTTTTCCTGCGTAAGCTTCTTGAAATCTTGAATGAAGCCGTTCAAAATTGAAATATGTGAGTAGTATACGATTTTTACTGTATGAATAGAGTATCAAACAAATAAACCTAAACTTGAAAATGCAGAAAAATAAAAAAAGAGAAAAGAAATTTGATTCAGCTAGAATTTTTTTTTTGTTAGTGTATGCTTCTTGAATGAGGTTGTTCAGAATTGAAATATTTGAGGAGCATAAGATGTTTACTGTATAAATGGAGTATCAAACAAATAAACCTCAACTTCAAAATGAAGAGAGATAAAAAAATAGAAAAGAAATTTGATTCAGCCAGGATATTTTTTTCTCAGTTTATGCTTCTTGAATGAGGTTGTTCAGAATTCAAATATGCGAGTAGTATAAGATGTTTGTATAAATTAAGTGTCAAACCACTAAAACTACATTTGAAAATGAAGAGAAATACATATAAAGAAATGAAATTTGATTCAGCCAGAATATTCTCTTCTCATCCTATGCTTCTTGAATGAGATTGTTGTGAATTGAACACACGCAAAACTATCAGGTATCAAGTTGATGCAGCAAATGGATCAAAAGGATGGAACGTTTCGATACCTATATTCATAATCAACTTGATTCAAATTTCGAGATCAATTAGCTGTCAAAATTTCAACTACTCAACACATTATAAAATTATTTAAACCTCTTACCTGAATGATGATCAATTGTTCATGATCGTTTAACATGAAATTGTTAATCAAATTTTGAAAAAAATCATTTACTTAGCTCCGTTCATTCGAGGAGTATAAGATGTTGACTGTATAAATTGAGTGTCAAACAACTAAACCTACATTGTTAGAAATATTTGCAATTATAGTATACACGGGCATATTAAATTTCCTATATGTTTACTAAATTCATTACACTTTGTAATTTTAGTATACTTACGTATACTAAATTTCTTTTATGAAGTTATATGTATACTAAATTTATTAAATGTACAGTAAGTTTCTTTCACGCATATGAATTTCATAGTTTCTGTATACTAAAATTCATATACGTTTCTACTATATTCAGCTGCGCAAGCGCGTTTCGATTTACGCGAGTCGAGCAACGTGGCCGGTGGCTGGCTCGTATGCCGCTGCATTTGTTTGAGTTCTTTGTAATGCTAAAAGATTCGGCTTCTTTTTTCGAGGATCTGCGAAGTCTTCTCTTTAAAAGGTATGTTGAATTTATTAACGTAAGTGTAGCTTAACGATATGATTATTTGAAAATTAAAACTTTGTTCTTTAATTTCATTTTTCATCTGATCATGTTTACAGATGATGAAGGCGGAACCCACGCGAAACAGAATGCGTAGATATATACTGAATTTAGTACATGCGTATACTAAATTTTGTATACATGTATACTGAATTTACCATACGCGCATACTAAATGTCATGTACTTGCATACTAAATTCAGTATATGCATATACTAAATTTACTGTACGCTGGTATCCTAAATTTAATTTCATGTTGTGCATTCTTGCTTCCATTACATGTATACTAAATCTGGTACAGATTTTTCTAACAGTGTACACTAGAAAATGAAGAGAAGTAAAAAAAAGAAAAGATGAACAACTGGAGGACTGCAGCTGACTCTCTTTATGATGCAAAGAAGGCCTGCATTAGTGGCTAACAATGCCACGAACACTCCCCCCAACTTCTTCTCCCAGTAACTGGCTCGTTAAAGTAATAACTCTAATTGCACATCATTTGGACACGCCTTCTCACCTTTTTCAATGGACTCCACTCGCTCCTGCCTGCCTGCCTTCGTGCGCAATTGCGTCTTTGAGTAGGTATAATATAATGTTATGCGGAGCCGCTTGATCCGGTAACGTCTAGAAGGACCTTCCTTGTCCCTAATTATTATTCCGAAGGAAGCGGAAGATAATTAGCAATGTGCCCTGATATTGTGGGACGAACAAATAAAGGGTCCTGGGACATAAGGTAAGTGACAAAACCCGAATTTTAGAGGAAACAGAAAAAACTTTCTGAGTTTAACGTATTTCATTTTTTACCAAAAAAAAGGTGCTTTCAAGATGTTACCTAGGTCTATCGTCTATCGGAACATTAAAGGAAAATCCTGAAAGAAGCTAATATCTTAGAGAAAAAACTTTTGTAAAGAATGGCGCATCTCGAAAAAACACCGGACCTGATATGGAGAAAGCTGCATAAGTTTGTAATTTTACAATTGAGAAACAAAACAAGAAAGTACCCGGATAATAAGGAAATGACACTCAAGACAAAATCAAGAGCAAACATTTTTATCCGGGTACTGATGAGTCGGTGGAATTGTTGACCATGCATTTCGTTCAAACTGAGGCATTGTCTTTTCTTGAACTTTATATCATCCTTCTTGATTTTTTTTTTTTTTTAGACCAAGAATCAAACTTTTGAGAACGGTAAAAGAACTCTGTGGCTTAATGTTTCTGTTCAATATTTGAAACTACATTCTTTAAACCAACATAAGCTTTAAAAAAAATTGTGCAACGAAATTGCACAACAAGACTTAAACAGAATTATGTTCCTTAAAAAATAGTTTTTCAAAAACAAATACATATTTCTCTTATTTGAACTTTTTGTGCAATTATTTTGCATAAATTGATTTTCTTGAGTATTTGTTTTTAGAAGACAGTTTTTTAAGGAACATAATTCTTTGCAAATTCTTGTGCAATTTTGTCGCACAATTTGTTTTTTGTACTTTTAAATCCTGCTTGAATTTATTGTGATAGTCAAAACTATTTTTTTGATCAATAACCTCTTCCGAAACAATTTTTGCAGAATGCTTCAATATTTGTTCTTCAACCTAAGTAGGGAATATTTTCTGGAAACGAAAAAATGGGTCTTCAATAGGTGTAAATATTTCTGTGGTCCTGAGATGCAATATACTCCTCTAAACAATATTCACTCAAATTAAGCAAATGAATCCTTGGTACAAATAAAATCAAGCAAAGAAACGCATTTACTTGGATCCAGTAATTTTTTTTCAATCCAATTATTAAAAAGCGCATGGCGCCATTTTCGATTATTTCTCGAAACTATCTTGAAATTACTCGAAACTATTTGAAACTATTGTTGTCCGGAAACTCGTATTTATGATTGGATGAAGCTTTAATTTTTTTTTGTCATTTAAAAAAAGAGTCTGAAAACTTCAGGTTTGTGAGAAATGTAAGGTTATCTAAATAATATATATTCAATAATGATAATCAATGTATTTTTGAAGATTTCACAAATGAAGCTTTTTAAGAATTTTGAAAGGTTTCAAGATAATAAAAAAATTTCTTAAGTTTCCTGGAAAAATATAGAATCATTTTCTAAAATTTCGAAAAAGAATGGGAAAGATTTTGAAAATAATTTCAAATATTTGGAGAAAAAAAATTTGAAGCTTCTTAAGGATTTTGAAAGGATTCACTATGATAAAAAAATTTGCTTAGAATTCATGGGAAAATTTTAACTGATTTTTTATTTTGAAAAGGTAATTTTGAGAGAACATTTAAAAACATTTTAAAAGATGACAACAGATTTTAAAAGATTACAAAAGATTTCTAAAATCTTCATAACAGATTCTGGAAAATTTTAAAGCAATTTTTGTAATATTTCAGAATTTTCAGAAAATTTTTGGAAAAATTCAAATAATTTCGAAAGATATTTAGAAGGTTTAAAAGTTTAGGAACTAGTGAAAAAAAATTTTGAAATTTGAAAATATTTCAAAAATTTAAAACAAAATGTAAATTTTTGAAGATTTCGAAATAAATTTGGAAGCTTTTTAAGAAGTTTAAATGGCTTCAAGAAAATAAAAAATTTTCTTACAATTCCTAGGAAAATTTCAACTGAATTTTTATTTTGAAAATAAATTTAAAGAGAAAATTGACACAAAGAGTTCAAAAAATTTGAAATTATTTTCTAAAATTTCGAAAAAGAATGGCAAAGATTTTTAAGCAAAATCTTTCGATTAGCAAGATAAAAAATTTTTTTTTTAAATTTGAAAACATTTTCAAAAGGCTTCACGATAATAAAAAATATTTCTCATAATTCATAGGATAATTTAAACTGATTCTCTATTTAAAAAAATTAATTTTAAGATAATATTCAAAAATATCTTTAACATTTCAAAAGATTTTTAAAATCGTCAAAATAGAATCTGGAAGATTTGAAGGCAATTTTTTTAATTTTTCAGAATTTCAAGAAAAATTTTGGAAGAATTCGAAGAATTTTAAAAGATATTTAGAAGGTTTAAAATTTTTAAAAATAGTGAAAAAAAAACGATTTCAAGATGGAAAAGATTTCCAAAAATTTTCAACAAAATATAAATTTTTGAAGATTTCGAAAAAAATTTTGAAGGTTTTCAAGAAATTTGAAAGGTTTCGAAAAAATAAAAAAAACTTTCTTAAAATTCCTGGAATAATTTAAACTGATTTTTTATTATGAAAAATTAATTTTAAGATAATATTGAAACAAAATTTTAACATTTCAAAAGATTTACAAAATTGTCAAAACAGAATCTGGAAGATTTGAAGGCACGTTTTTTAATTTTTCAGAATTTCAAGAAAAATTTTGGAAAAACTCGAAGAATTTTAAAAGATATTTAGAAGGCTTAAAAGTTTTGAAAATGGTTCAAAATGTTTTTAAGCTTGGAAAGATTTCCAAACATTTTAAACAAAATGTAAATTGAAGATTTCAAAAAAAAATTTCAAATCTTTTTAAGAAGCTTGAGAGGTTTCAAGAACATGAAAAAATTTCTTGAGATTCCTGGAAAAAATTTTTATTACTTTTTATTTTGAAAAATTAATTTTAAAAGAAAATTTGAATAAGTTTAAAAATATTTCAAAATATTTCTATAGATAGTTCTATCTATATAGAATAGTTCTATTGATTTGAATTTTCAACCGCAGTGATTAATTTTCAAACAAGAAGATTAATTTCTACTAAAATATACGAACTGATTCTTAATTCTAAAAAAATTTTATGAGAAAATTGACAAAGATTTCAAAACACTTGAAATTATTTCTAAAATTTCGAAAAAGAATATAACCTATTTTATAGGTAAATTTTCCTATTAACATTTTTGAATATTTTAAAATAAACATTTCTCAACATTCCTGGCACAATTTAAACTGACTTTTTATTTCAAAAATAAATTTCGAGAGAAAATTGACAAAAATTTCAAAAGATTTTAATTTTTTTTCCAAAATTTCGGAAAAAAATAGGAAATATTTTCAAGAAAAATCTTTCAATTAGCAAGATTATAAAGATTTATAAGAAATGCGGGTAAGTTTAAGACATTTCCCAATTTTCAAAAGATTCAAAATTAATTTAAGAGTTGGAAATATTTCAAAAGTTTTTAATAATGTACATTTTTGAATATTTAAAAAAAGAATTTGAAGCTCCTTATGGATTTTGAATAGATTCACGATAACAAAAAAATCTTCTTAGAATTCTGGAAGATTTTAAGGCAATTTTTGTAATTTTTCAGAATTTCAAGAAAAGTTTTGAAAAAATTCGAATAATTTCAAAAGATATTTAGAAGGTTTAAAAGTTTTGTAAATTGTTGAAAAAATAATTTGAAAATATTTCAAAAAATATAAAACAAAATGTACACTTTTAAAGATTTCAACAAAAAATTTGAAGCTTTTTAAGAAGTTTAAAAGGCTTCAAGAAAATAAACAAAACTTTCTTAAAATTCCTGGGAAAATTTAAACTTATTTTTTATTTTTAAAATAAATTTTAAGAGAAAATTGACAAGGATTTCAAAAGATTTTGAATTATTTTCTAAAATTTCGAAAAAGAATGGGAAAGATTTTCAAGCAAAATCTTTTCATTAGCAAGATTGCAAAATTTTATATAAAATTTGAAAAAAAATACTAAAATATTTCTTATAATTCATGAGATAATTTAAACTGATTTTTTATTTTGAAAAATTAATTTTAAGATAATATTTTTAAAAAATGTTTAACATTTCAAAAGATTCCCAAAATATTGTCAAAACAGAATCTGGAAGATTTGAAAGTTTTTTAATTTTTCAGAATTTCAAGAAAAATTTTGGAAAAATTCAAAGAATTTTAAAAGATATTTGGAACGTTTAAAGGTTTTTGAAATTGTTAAAAAATGATTTTAAGTTTGAAAAGATTTCCAAACATTTTAAACAAAATGTAAATTTTTGAAAATTTAGAAGCGCTTTAAGAAGTTCGAGAGGTTTCAAGAAAATAAAAAAATGTCTTGAGATTCCTGGGAAAATTTTTAATTACTTTTTATTTAAAAAATTAATCTAAAGAAAAATTTGAAATGGTTTCAAAATATTTCTACAAATTTCGAAAATACCTGGAAGATTGAGGGGCAATTTTTTTAATTTTAAAAGATTGTTCAAATTTTTAGGAATATTTCGAGTCAGTTTAAGAGATATTTATATTCAAAAAATTCTAAGAGTCCTAAATATCTTTCAAACTGATTCGAATTTTTCTTGAAAATTTTCAAAATCCTGAAAAATAAAACATTATACTTTTTCGACATATCTGGAAGCTTCAAAAAAATTTTTTAAATTCTTGGGAAAATTTAAACTGACTTTTTATTTTGAAAAAAAATTTGGAGAGAAAATTGACAAAGATTTCAAAATATTTTAAATTATTTTTTCAAATTTCGAAAAAGAATGGGAAAGATTTTCAAGCAAAATCTTTCCATCAGCAAGATTGTAAAATTTTATGAAAAATTTGAAGAAAAAAAATTTCAAAAGGTTTCACGATAATAAAAAATATTTCTCATAATTCATGGGATAATTTAAACTGATTTTCTATTTTAAAAAATTAATTTTAAGATAATATTTAAAAAATTTTATAACATTCCAAAAGATTTATAAAATTGTCAAAATATAATCTAGAAGATTTGAAGGCAAGTTTTTTAATTTTTCAGAATTTCAAGAAAAATTTTGGAAGAATTCAAAGGATTTTAAGAGATATTGAGAAGGTTTAAAAATTTTGAAAATGAAAAAAATGATTTCAAGTTGGAAAAGATTTCCAAAATTTTTTCACGAAAAACTTTTAAAAGCTTTTTAAGAAGTTTAAAAGGCTTCAAGAAAATAAAAAAAACTTTCTTAAAATTCCTGGAAAAATTTAAACTGTATTTTTATTTTGAAAATAAATTTTAAGAGAAAATTGACAAAGATTTCAAAATTTTTCAAATTATTTTCGAAAATTTCAAAAAATCTTTCCATTAGCAAGATTCAAAAATTTTTCAAAAAATTTCAAAAGGTTTCAAGATAATACAAAATATTTCTCATAATTCTTGGGATAATTTAAACTGATTTTTTAGTTTGAAAAATTAATTTTAAGATAATATTTAAACAAAATTTTAATATTTCAAAAGACTTCCAAAATTGCCAAAACAGAATCTGGAACATTTGAAAGCAAGTTTCAAAATTGTTCAGAATTTCAAGAAAAATGTTGGAAAAATTCGAAAAATTTTATAAGATTTTAAATTTTAAAAGAAGGTTTAAAAGTTTTGAAAATGGCTAAAAAATAATTTTCAATTTCTAAAGTTTTCCAAACGTTTTAAACAAAATATAAATGGAAGATTTCCAAAGAAAATTTAAATCTTTTTAAGAAGTTTGAGAGGTTTCAAGAAAATAAAAAAATGTCTTGAGATTCCAGGGAAAAATTTGTATTACTTTTTATTTAAAAGAATTAATTTTAAAAGGAAATTTGAGAAAGTTTCAAAATATTTCAAAATATTATTATAGTTTCAAAATATTTCTACACATTTCAAAAATATCTGGAAGATTTAAGGGCAATTTTTTTAATTTTGAAAGATTTTTAAAAATTTTAGTAATATTTCAAGTCAATTTAGAAGATATTTATCTTCCAAACTTCTAAAAGTCCTAAATATCTTTCAAACTGATTCAAACAAAATTTTGAATTTTCTGAAGAGTCTTAGGAAAATTATATATTTATTTAACTTTATGAACAAATGAAGAAATAGACTTAAAAAAGAAATATTTGGTAGAGATTTTTATTTTGTATTTTAAATTATTTATCCCCCAAAAATAATAATTTAGGTGATTTTTTTTCTTTGATGACTGAACAATCTTTTTTAAGATTCACTTTTTTTCACTAAAAATACATTATTTTAGTCAAAAATTCATCTCTTTAGTTGACAACTGATTTTTTTATTTTGAAAATAAATTTTAACATAAAATTGACAAAGATTTTAAAAGATTTTAAATCATTTTCTAAAATTTCGAAAAAGGGTGGAAAATATTTTCAAGCAAAATCTTTCAGTTAGCAAGATTACAAAGATTTATAAAAAATGCGAGTAAGTTTAAGACATTTCGAAATTTTTAAAATATTCCAAATTAATTGAAAAGTTGAAAATATTTCAAAAGTTTAAAAAAATGTACATTATTCAATATTTGGAAAAAAAATTTGAAGCTTTTTAAGGATTTTGGAAGGATTCACGATAATAAAAGAATTTTATTAAAATTCATGGGAAAATTTGAACTAATTTTTTATTTTGAAAAATTAATTTAAAAAAAATATTTGAAAAACTTCTTAAAAGATGACAACAGATTTAAAAAGATTACAAAAGATTTCTAAAATCGTCATAACAGATTTTGGAAGATTTTGAAGCAATTTTTGTAATTTTTCAAAATTTGAAGAAAATTTTCGGAAAAATTTGAATAATTTTAGAAGATATTTAGAAGGTTTAAAAGTTTTGGAAATAAAAAAAAAATAATTTCAAATTTGAAAATATTTGAATAAATATAAAACATAATTTGAATTTTTGAAGATTGCGAAAAGAATTTCGAAGCTTTTTAAGAAGTTTAAGAGGCTTTAAGAAAATAAAAAAAACTTTCTTAAAATTCCTGGGAAATTTAAACTGAATTTTTATATTGAAATAAATTTTAAGAAAAAATTGACAAAGAGTTCAAAAGATTTAAAATTATTCTCTAAAATTTCCAAAAAGAATGGGAAAGATTTTCAAGCAAAATCATTTCATTAGCAAGATTCAAATTTTTTATAAAAAATTAGAAAAAAGGTTTCACAATAACAAAAAATATTTCTCATAATTCATGGGATAATTTTAACTGATTTTATATTTTTTTAAATTAATTTTAAGATAATATTAAAAAAAAATTAACATTTCAAAAGATTTCTCATATTGTCAAAATAAAATCTGGAAGATTTGAAGGCAAGTTTTTTAATTTTTCAGAATTTCAAGAAAAATTTTGGAAGAATTCAAAGAATTTTAAAAGATATTATTTTTATTATTTTTAAAACTTTTGAAAATATTTAAAAAAGTAATTTGAAATTTGAAAATATTTCAAAAATTCAAAACAGAATGTAAATTTGTGAAGATTTCGAAAAAAATTTTGAAGCTTTTTAAGAAGTTTAAGTTAAGTTTAATTTTTATTTTAAAATTAAATTTCAAGAGAAAAATTTATGTTTGAACAGATTTCCAAAAATTTGAGACAAAATGTAAATTTTGGAAGATTTCGACAAAAATTTCTAAGCTTTTTAAAAAATGTCAGAGGTTTCTAGAAAATAACAAAATTTCTTGAGATTCCTGGGAAATTTTTTATTACTTTTTATTTTGTAAAATTAATTTTTAGAGATAATGTGAAAAAGTTTCATAATATTATTATAATTTTAAAATATTTCTACAAATTTCGAAAATATCTGGAAATTTTAAGGGGAATTTTTTTAGTTTTGAAAGATTTTTCAAAATTTTAGGAATATTTCGGGTCAATTTAAAAGATATTTATCTTTTCAACTGACTTGAACTTTTCCTAAAATTTTTCGAAATCCTGAAAAATAAAAAACTATACTTTTTTAACATATCTGGAAGCTTGAAAAAATTTTTGAATTTTCTCAAGAAGCTTAGGAAAATTATATATGAATGAAAGATATTTTCTTAAATTCCTGGGAAAATTTAACCTTTTTCCTAAAATTTCAAAAAATAATGTGGACAGTTTTAAAGCCAAATTTTTCTATTAACAAGATTACAAACTTTTATCAAAAATTCAGTCGAGTTTATGAGACATTTACAAGTTTTAAGAAGATTTAAAATTAATAAAATTTTTTTCAATATTTCGAAAAAAGAATGTGGACGATTTTAAAGCAAAAATGTTCAATTAGCAAGATTAGAAAGTTTTATAAAAATTTCGAGTAAGTTAAAGAGATATTTAGACGTTCTTAAATGATTCCAAATTAATTTAAAAGGTGAAAATATTTTAAAAAATTTACATTTATGAATATTTGGCAATACAATTTTTGAATCTTCTTAAGGATTTTGAAAGGTTGTACGATATTAAAAAAAAATTCAAATTCATGGGATAATTAAAACGGATTTTTTATTTTTTTTTAATCAATTATAAGAGAATATTTAAAAAGACCTTAAAACATTTAAAAAGATTTCCAAAATTGTCAAAACAGAATCTGGAAAATTTTAAGACAATTTTCTTTATTTTTCAGAATTTTGAGAACATTTTTAGAAAAATTCGAATTTAATTTTAAGGAATTTATTTAAAAAAATGTTTTGTCCTTTATCAGCTCAACTGGAAATATGAGAGTAATTTATCAGGTTTTTTTTAACTTTTGAATTATTAAACTTTAGTTATACTTTAGACTCTTCTTTTTAACATTCTTAAGATATTAATTGAATTATTTCAAAATTTTCACTAGGAATCCAAAATGAAATTTTTATACCTCGGATATTTCCACTGAAATTTCGAATGATTAATGTTCGTTTACAATCATTTTTAATACCTCTTTTGTTTGGTAATTTTTGATTTTCAGAATGAAATTTTTCTGAAAATTTGTCTCCAAAGTCCAAAATAATTATTTTAGAAAATATTTATTTTATACTCTTATACTTAAAATTCAGATAATTCAATGCATGTTTAGGTGAATTCTCAATCAAATAGTTGAATTTTCAACTAAAAATTATCAATTTTCAACCTAATTGTTGAAGTTTGATCTAAAAAATATAAATTTTCAAATAAAAATGAAATTATTGAATTTTCAATCAAAAAATTACTTTTTCACAAAAAATAAATAAATTCTGAACCAAATGAATGATTGAATGAATGAATCTTTAACTGGAATAGTTTAATTTTCAATTAAAAAGATAAGTTACATTTTCAGTTTAAAAAAATAATAATTAAAAAAAAATTTAACAAAATGAATGAATCAATTTTCAATTGGAATAATTACATTTTCAGTTAATAAAATAGTTTTTTTTTCAATTTAACAAAATCAATGAATGAATCTTCAATTGGAATAGTTGAATTTTCAATTAAAAATTAATTAATTTTATTTTTTTTTTAATTTAATTTTTTTTATTTTTTTATTTATATTTATTTATTTAATTAATTAATTAATTAATTGCTATCAAAAGAGACCAATTTTCGACAAAACACATGAATTTTCAACTAAAAAAATGAATTGTCAACCGAAAATTGAACAGTTAAATTCTCAGTTAATAAAATCAATGTTAAAACAAAGAGAAGAATTTCCAACTAAAATGGTAATAGTTAAATTTTCAGTTAAAAAAAAATTTTAACCCAACAAAAAATCTGATTAAAAAAAATAGTTACATTTCCAAACCAGGTGATGATTTTTCAACTAAAATGATGAATCTTCAACTGAAATAGTTTTAAAATTAAATAGTTAAATTTTTATTTGAAAAAAATTAATGTTTAATCAAAGAGACGAATTTTTAACTAAAATGTTGGAATATTTGACTGGAATATTTTCAGTATAGACAAAAAAAAAGAAACAATTTTCAACAAAATAGTTAAAGCTTCAACTGAAATAGTTAATTTTTCAGCGAGGAAAATTAATTTTTAGCCAAAGAAAAAACGAATTTTCAACAAAATAGTTCACTTTTCAACCAAAGAGAGCAATTTTCAATTAAAAATATAATAGTTAAATTTTTAGTTAAAAAAATTAATTTAAAACAAAAAAAAATACGTTTTTATTTCTAAAAATTGTTATTCTTATAACAGGTGAAAAATCACAAATTTTCAATATATTTATTGCATTATTTAAATTGAAATAATTATTTTCGAAAACCAGAAATTACACCCTAAAGTTAATTTTTGCTTATTTTGTTAAAATTTTTATTATTTGCTTCAAAATTGAATTATTTTGTAGAAAATTCGATTTTTTGTTGTCATACTTCTTGGTTGAAAATTCGTCTCATTGTCTTGAAAATTCAACAATTTAATTGATTTTTTTTTGTTGAACACATTTTTTGTTATTGAAAATTCAACTATTTTGTTGAACATTCATCTTTTTGGTTTCAAATTTCATTTATTTCTGTAGAAATTTTTTTTTTGTAGAAAATGCCAATGTTTGGTTAAAGTTAATCTGTTTTGGTTGAGAATTAACTTTTTGTTAAAAATTAACATTTTCGTTTTGAAAATTTAACAGTTATGTAGAAAATTCGTAGTTTTGACTTGAAAATTCAAAAATTTGGTAGAAAATTTAATCATTTTGTGGAAAAATGATGTATTTTGTTTTAAAATTTGTCTTTTTTGGTAGAAACTCAATTTTTTTGGTTAATATTCAAGTATTTTGTTAAAAATTCAATAGGTTTGCTAAAAAGTAATTTTTGTTAAAAATTCACATTTTTGGGTTGAAAATTCAACTGTTTTGTAAATAGTTCGTAGTTTAACTCGAAAATTCAACAATTTGGAAAAAAATTGAACTATTTGGTAGAAAAATTATTTATTCTGATGAAAATTTGTATTTTTGGTAGAACATCAATTTTTTGGTTGAAAATCAAGTATTTTGTTGAAAATTCATTTTTTTAGATTGGAAATTCAACTACTTGTTTGAAAGTTGAACTTTTTTGTTGTTGTTGTTAAAAATGAATTTTTTAACTGAAAATTTAACTTTTTTGTCAAGAATTCAACTGATTGGTTGTGAATGACCTTTTTGCATGACTATAGAAAAGTCGTTTTTTTTGCGTTAAAATTCAACAATTTGGTACAAAATTAAACTATTTCGTACAATGTCTCTTTCGTAGAAAATTCGTTTTTCTTTATTGAAAATTATTCTCATTAATAAGAATTAAGCTTCTTCATTTCTTCTTAAAAATTAATTTTTTTGGGTTTAAAAATCAACTATTTAGTAAAAAACGTTTAGAAAAAAATATAAACTAAAAGTTAATCAAATAAAATTTGGATACACAAAAAATCCATTGTTCAAACCATTTATTTGAAAATTTATGTGATTTGTTAAAAATTCGTCTTTTCGCTAGAAAATTCATCAATTTGGTTGAAAATTCAACTATTTTGTTGAAAATTCGGCTATGCTTGTAGAAAATAAATCTTCTTGGTTTAAAGTTCAACTATTCGGTTATTAAATAATTTTATGTTGATTGTTTTTTGTCTACTGGTCTAAAATCAATATTTTGAATACTGATTATTATTTCTAAATTGTGAAAAAATTGCTCTCAACCTCCGCGGGGATCCGAACCCAGTTATTAATTTATGTTTGAATGAAAATTAACAGTAAATTGAATTTACTGGATTTTTTTTTGAGATTGGTTGTCAGTGATAGAAAAGGATTTAAAATCTCATTGGCGACAAAATGTGAGAGAAAAATAAATGTGGCATGAAATAAGTCCGTTCTCATGGTGCTAGTGCTACCCGGGTGCAACGGGCTGTATAAATCGTCAACGTGTTTCGCGGCAGAATTTTTGACGCTTCATTAGCCCGTGACTCGGTCGCGCCGCTGTCTTCTTGACAAGTTTGACAAATTATTCCTCTCGTGCTCTCGCTTGCTGGCAGGACCCCATCCTCATAGAACTTTGTAGGACGCCAGCAGGTTCTTTAATTTTAAGTTAAGGACGGGCTCTCGTCTCC
>CAKNYM010033537.1:0-24886 GCA_932195095.1 Andricus curvator
GGTTGGTGACTAGAATCTGGGTTTGGAACGAGTGTTTTGGTCAAGATTCTACAATAAAAAGCTACCTAAATTTTGGAAAAATTCAACAAATCCACCTAAATTTTCAGAATTTCATTATATATATTTTTTCATTTAAGTCAAAAATTTTCTCTTAAATTTTGAAACTTTTGTTAATGTGGTAGATTTACATAAAACTCAATACGAGAGGGGTCTTCATGGCACAGCACACAAACTTAGTGTCAAAATTGAAAAATTCAAAAAATTTACTCAAATTATGAAAATTTTATAATTGTGGTAGATTTCTATGAAACTAAGTAAGGGTTTTTCGGGGCACACAACACAAAATTGACGTCAAAATTAATAAATTTTGCCCAAACTTGGAAAATTCTATTAACTTCCTAGATTTCTATGAAAGTAAGTACGTAAAGGGTTTTCGGGACGAAGAGCACAAACCTGGGGCAAAATTAAAAAATTAAGAAATTTCTCCCAAATTTTGAAAATTTTATCAATTTGGTAGATTTATGTGAAACTCGGTACGGCGGAGGTTTGGGGCGAAATTTTTCACAAAACTTTAATAAATGAGTTGACTCTAATTTATCTTACAGAGATTTCAAATAATTTCTACTTATTCCTACTTATTTAACCATATTTCTACGATTTCTAAAGATTTGAAAGGATTTCTATGGATTTTAAGAGATTTTAACAGATTTTAAGCGATTTAAAAGTATTATAATGGATTTCGATGGAAGAGATCGATTTTCAATAAAAATTATCAATTTTGTTATTTATTATGCACATACCGACAATTTGCTTTTGATGAAACAATTAAAACTGATTGAAAAATACTAATGGAATATTTTTTAAAGTAAAATAGTTCACTTTTCAGTTGAAAATTAAATTTTCAACTAAGAAACAACGATTTTTCAACAAAATAGTTAAATTTTCAACAAAAGGGAATCACAGCCAAACACAATGACCCTTTAACAAGATCTACGATTTGTGTACAAAGTAGAGTAATTTTGAACCGAAAGAGATGAATTATTATTAAAGAAACAATATTTGATATTCCAAAATAATAATAACAGATTCTAAATTTAAATGAAAAACAGTTGTAGTCAACCAAAAAAAGACGAATTCCCGTGTGGAAAAATTTTGGGGCGCTGGCCGGGCGCTGGACAGACCATCTTGTGTCTGTTCAGACGCTGGACATACGGTCTAATAGCGCCGCTGGCCAGAAGTGTAACGCCCTAACCATGAGATGGTCTAGATTAGACGGCGCTACCAGCCGCTGATCAGCCCGTCCAGACTAGACCAGCTAATCAGCCGCTGGCCAGACGTGCAATGCGTTTACCACGCGATGGTCTAGATTAGACCATAGAAAAAGAGGAGGGAAGAAAGTATGAGATTGACAGAAATAGTCTCTAATTATACTATATTGCCGAAAAAAGTGTACAAAAAAATATAATAAGAATTTGGTTCATTTTAGTTCTCTTATTCGAGTACACTCTTCCTTGTCCATCCTTCCTTGTCCATCCGGGCTTGTTTGAGAGCACGATGCTTTCGCACCCTTAATTCAATTGCAAATCGAGCCCGTCGTTTTCTCAATTCATCATTGTCCATCTCAAAACTTGTTGAAAATCTTGCTAGAAATAAATTCAGTACAATGTAAAGACATAGATATATATCTGCCGCTCTGGTCTTTTGTAGGTTAGGTTGCAGTTTGACAAAAAATCAATTTACCTTATCTGATAACTGTATATTATATTGCTCGACAATTACCAAAAAACAATGTGTATACAAACCTAGATACGTTGTCAATGACGTCAACAGAAAACGATCCTGCACACTTTACTTCGAAGTTTTTCCAATCATGTCCGTCTGCTGAGGATCACACCAGACCGTCACGACAGCACTTAGATATTTCCAATCCAGACCGTCTGAGAGGGGCCAAGCCAGACCGTTTCGACGACACTTTGAAAATTTTTCCATCGAGTCCGTCTGAGAGGGCCAAGGCCAGCACCCTGTCAGACCGTTTTAAGTAGACGGTCTAGATTCGGACTAGCCAGCCGATCTCCCTACTTAAGACTGCCACGAAATTTTTCCACACGGGTTTCGGACAATATAGTTGAATCCTCAACTTAAAATACGAATGTTGATTTTACAGCTAGAAAGAGTCAATTTTACACAATCAATGGATTCGTTACATTTTTAAATTAAAAAACTAATTTTTCATCAAATTAAAATGAGTTTTTGGCATAATAGATCATTTTCAAAGCAAGTAAGTGAATTTACAAATCAGTTTATGAATGTTCAACTGGAAGGGTTAAATTTTGAGTAAAAAAATCTTGAAATTTTAACTTGAGATGATAAACTTACAATCACAAATGGAATAGTTGGATATTCAGTTAAAAAATTAATTTTCAAACTAAAAGATGGATTTTCATCCTAACAGATAAATTTTTAAACAAGAAGATTAAATAATTAGAAAAATGTGTAAAAAACACTAAAAATCATTTGTTTTCGCGTTAGGTCCCTTTCTGCGCGGAAGGTCACATGTGTTAGGGTAGAAGGGAAACTCAGTGACGTTTTCTATATTACGCAACGTGTTAGGCAAGGATGCCTTATGTCCTGACAGCTTTTTATTATAATTATCCTAGGAGAATGGTCTAAGAATGACCCTCTTCGACGAAGACAGTGTGGATTCCGGGACAGTGAGGGTGCGTGGTTTAGCGTTTGAAGATGAAAAGGTTTTTATGGCTCTCGTACTGATTTTACTTTATTAGTTAATAGAGTACTTGTACTGATTTTCGTATAAATCCACTAATTTAATCAAATTTAAAAAAATTAGGCCACTTTTTCGAATTTTTGAATTTTGAACCTTACGTCATGTTCTGCAACTTGCAAACACCCTTTATACTGACTTTCATGGAAACCTACCAATTAAATAGAGTTTCCAAAAATTAAGTTGCTTTTCTGAATTTTTGAATTTTTACACAAAATTTGTATGTGAACGCCCCCCCACACTTCCATTTTCATGAATATCAATTAATTCAGTTTTTCAAATGATAAGTCGAATTTTTGGATTTTTTACTCTTGACCCCTAATTTGTATTTTCAGCCTCGAGAACCTCTCACGTTTTGACTTCATAAAATTCAACCGATTAATTAAAATTCTCAAACTTTTAATCAACTTTCAAATTTTTTTAATTTTTGCACCAAATTCGTGCTCCGTGCCCCAAAAACACAGATTTTTTTGCCCTTCGAAATTAAAGCACTTGATTTTTTTCCTACTCGAATTCGAATTCTAGGTATTTTAATTTCGAAGAGCAAAAGAAATGGAAAAACTTGTATTCGAGTAGAGAAATAATATGGAACTCTCGTACATCAAAATCGTTCTGAACTTCAATATAATAAGTAACGATTGTTTTATCAATTTGATAAATATGTTCTCAGCTAAATTTATTTTATAAAAAATTCTTACCTGTAACGATGTACACATTGGCGATGAAACGTATTGTCTAGGGCACTTAAACTTCTATTGGTTGTACAATTATCTTTTAATTAATTTAAATTTAATTAATACAACAATTAATATGTTCGGGCTAAATCATAGAAGGAATACAGTTTCCAGAAAAATTAATCAATCTCAAGGTCTGAATCATCTTTATCTTGTTTGAACATGTTTTCATACTTTCAGAAAATATTTTGTTACGAGATCTTGATATGTTTCTCTCATTGATCTCGCAGTTAGTTACCTTTCAATAAAAATATGGACCAGCAATCAACAGCATTGATTAATTCAAAATAACATCTTCTCTTATTAATTAACGTAATCAACACCATAACATCTTAAGGTAATTAAGGGTCCGGATCCGGGAAACTTAAAAAGGCTACTAAAGAAAGGCAACTCGTGTTTAAATTCGAAATTGGCGGGACTGAATGAAAATTAAATTTCGATGGAAAAATTATGAGAAACCGTGATTGAACTTCAGTCTGAAAAATTGCTGGCATTTTAAGATTATTTTTTTTCAGATTCTTCAGATTCCATATTGATTCTGTCGAATTCTGAATTTGGAATGGTTCTCATAACTCCCATGTACGTAGTTAAAAAATTCTTAAGATCCCGACTTCCGTAGAAGATTGTGAATATTTTTAAAACAATTGCTTAACATTTTCACTTTTTGAAGCATCATATGTGAAATAATGTGCAAATAATCGGTACTAAGAAGATTACTGAAATTTTTCAAAAATACCGGAAGATAAGAAAGGAATGAACTTCAACTTTGTGAAGAAAGATTTGAGGAACATTTCAAATATTTCTTTTATATCAGAAAAAATATATTCACAAAAAAAAAAAATATTTTTTAATTGATTGTAGCCATGTTGAAATATTATGTTTATATATTTTCTTTCTTATTTGATGCATTTATATAATGAAATCGTAGAACGAATTTTGACCCTGAAGCGGGAAGGTCTTCCTATTTGTGACATCACAATGGTACTTTTGAAGGACTTCAACGATTAAAACAAAAAATACGTATTTGACTAAAAAAGGAAAAAAAAATTTGTATATCTGTGTTTGTGCGAAAAATTTGGTCATTAAACATTCTATTGTATCTTGTGTCTTTCTTCCAAAGATGAATTATTTGTAATGCTATTTTTAACGAATAAACCAAAAGCTATATTTCTCAACAAGAAATGGTGTAGACAAAATTTGTATATATTTTTAAGGTAAACGATTTCAATTGGTAATATTTTTTCGTGTCTACAGCGCAGAACACCTTTCAAGTATACTCTTTATTTTCACCTATTCCTCTATTTTTAGAAAAATTTTTAACTGAAATATCAATAACGGAAAATTGGAATAGGAAACAAAAAGAGAATTAGATAAGAGGAGGGATGATGAGTGCTTCCGAGTGAATTGAAATTACCTGATGAAACGTATTATTCCTTTAGAAAGGCACACATCCAAAATGCTTTTTGGATGTGGGCTTCCATGTCGCAGCTCAACTGCATATAATATTTTAAAAAAGTAATGATAATCCAAAATAAGTTAATTGAAGTAAGACACGAATTTACAATGAATTAATAAATTGAATGATTGGAGACTAACCTATAAAAATAAGATGACTTTATTTATAGAATAAATTATTAACGGAAATAAGAACTGTTCTAAAATAAATTGAATTCGATCATTAATCGTTTTTTATTTGCTTCTAAATTTTCATATCTATACATCATTTAGGTGAATATAAAAATATTTACTTGAGAATTGCTACATATTTTAAAAATAATAATAAAAAAGGAACTATATTTACTTGTTAAAAAAAATTCTTAACCTCTACTATACTCGTGAGTTTGATGATTCAGAAAACAATGAAACTATATACCAGTAAAAAGGTGTGCTTGCTATAAAATTTTTCCTGGTATCTTCAAGTATTACTGAAAACTTCAAAGTTAAAAAAAATTTCAACTTCATCAACAAATTTTTAGGAAATTCGAAATCTCTGTTACATCATGAAGGGAACAAACTCACCTAATTGAAAATAATTAATTGAAAAGGCTTTCTCGTTTTTGAACGAAATCTAGTTCTTCGAAACAGGGATGAGAATAACTTCCGAAGGTTGAGATAACGACACAATAATCTACAAATCAATCGGAATACAATTGTATATATAATATTTGAGTTTATTAAATATAGGAAATTACAAATTTAAAGAGAGATAGCTTACTTGAATTAAAAGAAAAAGAAATGGATTATGTTTTCTCAGCTGAGTTTAATTTTACTTATTGTAATTGCTTTTAAACATTTAGTTGCACCGGAGACTCTTGGGTAGCGAAACTCCTCATCCAGATCTCCACCTTGAAATAAATGAAGACGTTCATGACGAGGTTTTAAAAATAAATTGTAATATTGTGGGTTATTAAATTATTGATTTAAACTTACCTAATATATATTCCAATTGTTCACCTTTCAACTCGGCGAGTAACTATTTGGGGATTCACTGGACCATTCGAAGTTTCTTTATAAAAACTGGTTTTTCTGAGTTGGTTGAAATACTCTTCTCGTTCACTGGGAGAAATACTGGTACTCGTCCAGGCGTTTATTGGTTTAGTGCGGCGACGTTGATTGTCCTTCTGGTGATTCACCGTTGCGATGGTTGACGACGAGAATTTGCCAAAGGAGTCTATTGGTGGACAGGTAGGCAGGCTCAGGTCCCCTGCTGGTACTTAAGGGTAATTATGGTTGACAATGGAATTATCAAAGGAATCTTGTGGGGTTCGTCTCACTTATTTAAAGAGAATTTAAAATAACAATCGACTTCAGTTCGATTGAAATTTCCGAAGCACAACACTGATTTTACTTTTATTTTTCAATTTTCATTTCGACTACTTGGAAATAGCTTCCAAATAACAGGAATCTATCTGCTATTTCAATATTGACTTGAGAATGTGCTCCTGGGCAGAGCTTCCGCCCGATTTGAAATTTGTAGATAGACTGATGTTCTAATTCTGATCCTTGGTTTATATACGTCAGATTCCATTGTGATCAGAACCAAAAGCTTGGCAACCAAAAACTTGACAGTGAGGGGACGTAACAATTGAAATCAATTCATATCCAGGTGTCTAGATCTGAAGGCGTAGTACACAAGGGTGCCGTTCTTGATTCCAAGGAACTGGTCATTGTGCCACCCTCTTTGAAGTTTCGTAGATGATTTTTACGAGTTGCGTTCGGAGATTTGTAGGCGAGAAGTCATTGTATTTTAACACTATATAGAAAAGTCTAGATTTCCGAACTGCGTCGTTAGTACTGCGTAGTTCAGACTATTCATATTCAGACAATTATCTATTGATGATTGTCTTGATTTTTTCTTATTTTGCTTAGAACTTTGCTTTCTTGATCTTCCTACGATAGGATTAATTTTATATTCACAATTAATGTTTTTGAAATTTGAACTTGTACTTCCACTTGGAGTGGATTCGACGTTAGTAATATTGATTTAGTTTCAGTAATTTCGCTCTTTAATTCCTCTTGATTTAATATTTCTTCTCGATTTCGTATTTCTTGATTCGATAATTCTTCCGGATTTTTCATTTCTTGATTTAATAATTCCTTAAGATTCCGTATTACTTGATTCAATAATTCTTCACGTTTTCGTATTTCTTTATTTAATAATTCTTCAGGATTTCGTATAATTTGATTTAATAATTCTTCTGATTTTTTCATTCCTTGATTTAATATTTCTTCTTGATTTAATATTTCTGCTTGATTTCGTATTTCTTTATTCAATAATTTTTCAGGATTTCGTATAATTTGATTTATCAATTCTTCTGGATTTTTCATTTCTTGACTTTATAATTCTTTAAGATTCCGTAATTATTCATTTAATAATTCTTTACTCTTTCGTATTTCTTCATTTAATAATTCCTCAGGATTTCGTATGATTTGATTCAATAATTCTTCAACATTTCGCATTTCTTGAATTAATAATTCTTCAATGTTTCTTATTTCTTGATATAATATTTCTTCTTGATTTCGTATTTCTTCATTTAGTAATTCTTGATTCAATAATGCTTTATCATTTCTTATTTCTTGATTTAAATTTTCTTCTCGGACAAACCAAGGGCCTGCATACTGGCGAAGGGAGTTAACGCTGTCCCGCTGCTTGATCTATGTTCGAGAGACCTGTTGGTGATAGCCATGGATCTCAGAGGAATAGGAAGGCTAGTTCTGAGATCGGCTTATATTCCTTATGACAGCGATACCAACGCACCAGTGGAGGTACGTACACTGGTGGAATATTGCAAGGTAAGGGGTATTCCTCTTCTGCTGGGATGCGATGCTAATTCCCACCATACTTTGTGGGGCAGCACGGACATCAACTCAAGAGATAATGACCTAGTGGAATTCCTAATCACCACTGATTTAGATATTCTTAATACGGGGAACACCCCGACGTTCCGTAATTCGGTCAGGGAGGAAGTCATTGACATCAATCTCTGTGCAAATAGTTTTAGGGATAATATCAAGAAGTGGAGTGTTTCAGATGAACCCACTCTCTCAGACCACTCACAGATAGCGTTCGTGTTGGAATCCTATAGCGACTTGCGCTAAGTACATATAATAGGGCGGAGGTGCAGGGCAACCACGTCTCGATGAGACGCATATGGTTGCCCGCACAGCCCAATAAAAAGGTAGAGTGCGTTTCGTCCCGGGTCCGCCACTGGACTCATCAGTATGGCAATGTGGACGGACCCTGCCACAGACGCTCTGGGGAGGAAGGGAATGGACACCTTACTTGAAGGCACAAGAACTCGCTCTGATTGCGAGAAGACTTGTGCAAGCAAGCGGTAGCCGCCTAGCGGCGAGTCCCTACAATCCGTTGTACCCGCTGGCCCTAAATGGGTCAGAAATCCAAGAAGAACGGACTGGGATCAGTTTTCTATGGAAAATCACAACTTCCTACTAAAAACAGTGGAAAGACTTGTGGATAGATATATCCGCGACAAGGTCTTGTCAAGTTGGCCACTTCACAAGGAGCAACACGGCTACAGGGCTGGTGACTCGACGGAGACGGCCCTAAGCGAATCATTAAACCTAATTGAAGGTCAACTGAAAGAGAAAGGCCTCGCGATTGGAACCTTTATGGACATCAAAGGAGCCTTCAATAACACTTCTGAAGAGGTGATCACGGCGGCCATGATTACACATGGTGTGCCGATTGCAGTCGTGGAATGGACGTGCCACATGTTGGCAAACAGGAATCTAACTACGGCTAAGGGTGATGCCTTTCTATGTGGAACCATTGACTTGGGATGTCCGCAGGGAGAAGTTTTATCGCCCTTTCTGTGGTGCCTAGTAGTGGATAAACTGCTTCATCTACTCTCGAGTAGTAATGCAGGAGTCACTGATGATAGTGGCTTCATGGTGCAAGAAAACTGGATTATCGGTGATTCCTAGTAAGACAGACGCGGTTGTTTTCACCAGGAGGTACAAGGGGGAACCACGAGTACATTGAAACTTGGAGGACAATAACTGGAAATCAAAGAACGAGCTAAATATCTAGGAGTCATTCTGGATAAGAAGCTGTTATGGAACGAGCACCGATCTTGCGATCCAGGCTAACCCATGCGGCGGTGGTCTGGTGGAGCAGGGTCGAGCTGTCCACTGTGGAGTCTCGACGGGAAAGGATCTGATTCTGCGAGGCGTCACTGGAACCTCGAAGTCGACACCCACGATGGCACTAGAGGCAATAATGGATTCAGAGCCCCTCCATCTTACCATCAAGGCCGTGGCAGCGAAGGCGGCCTGGAGGATAAATTCGGTAAATGACAGAAGGATCTCGACAGCAGTGAAGATCTTAGTCGACATCGCGAGGAGGCCGACCTTGAACATGCCTATGTCACTTGCCACCTCTTCGACAAGAAGTATCGAGTTAAGTCTATCCACGAAGAAGGGATAGGTTAACGGCGACGCACACCTGACCAGTGATGGAGACAACTGGTTTACATATGGCTCCAGGAACGAGGAGAATGCAGGGGCCGGCGTATATCGTAGAAGTAATGGAATGGGCTTCAAAATCGAGATAGGGTCCTACGCCACAGTTCTACAGTCTGAGATTATGGCCATACTCCAGTGCGCCTACAAGGCAAAAGAGTATGGCAATAAAAGGAAAATCCGTCTCTGCTCAAACAGCAGGGCTGCTACATTGGCCTTGAATGGAACAACGACCACGTCGCTATTAGTATGGGAATGCTTTGAGGCACTAAATATGTTCGCGACGGATAACCAAGTCACTCTGCTATGTATCCCTGGACACAGTGGTATCAAGGGCAATGAGATATCGGATAGGCTAGCCAAGCTAGCAGCAGGAAGAAATTTTACTGGATCCGAGCCAGTTGTAGGTATGTCCAGCAGTTCAGTCACTGAAGAAATTAACAGTTGGCTGACTGAGGAACATCAGAATGAGTGGGATTTGGTCTCTGGTTGCAGACAGGCCAAAACACTCTTGGGCTCAAAGCTTAACTCGAACCGAGCAAAGAAAATACTCAAGCTCGGGAGGAACGAAAGCAAAGTCCTAAAAGAAATGTTTATAGGACATGGGAACCTAGGATATCACAGACATAAGATAGGGCTTGCAGAAAGTCCCCTCTGTCCTCTGTGCGGGAAGGATAATGATGCAGCTACTCATATGCTTTGTCACTGCCCTGTGGTTGCGGGGAAACGTCTAACACTCACAGGCAATTATTGCATCAGTGAGTCAGAGATATCAGCCAACAGCGTGGCTGCAGTCCTCTACCTATAGAGAGGGCTATGGGGTCATGCTTAGGTTCACAAGGGGACGCAACGGGATTACCCAAGCGTCAGGGGCTGTTACGGTCTCAACCCAGAAATAATAATAATAAAAATTCTTGATTCAATAATGCTTTATCATTTCTTATTTCTGGATTTAAATCTTGTTCAGGATATCGTATTTCTTGATTCAATAATTTTTCATGATTTCGTATTTCTTGATTAAATAATTCTTCAGGTTTTCGTAATTCCTAAGTTAATAATTCTTCAGGATTTCGTATTTCTTGATTTATTAATTCTTCATGATTTCGTAATTCTTGATTTAATAATTCTACAGAATTTGTTAAATATATGTGATTTGCAATTAATACTTCAGTACCATTAATTTTCTCGATATCGTCTGTCGGTTTCTGGATAGGGCGTCGGCATTCACATTCATTTTCCCAGTTTTATAGATTACATCAATATCGTACTCTGCTAATTTTAATTTCCACAATTTAAATTCTACACCTTTTTTCAATAATTATTACTGTTTCTAATTTTTTTTGGATCTGGCCTAACTCTTTCTTTATCAATGATATGTCCAAGATAAAATACTTCTGAACGTGGAAATTCACATTTATCTGGCTGGAGTTTTGAATTTGCTTCTCTTAATCTATTTACTAATTTTGTGAATTTTTCTTTGTGCTCTTTTAAGGTATTTGCATATAGGACTATGTCATCCAAATATACAAATAATTCGATTCCCTGAAGGCCAGTTAAAACGAGATCTATTAAACGTTGGAAGGTTGCAGGTGCATTCTGTAAACCGAAAGGCATGCGATCGAACTCATAGTGTCCGTAGGGTGTTGAAAAGGCAGTTTTGCGCGAGTCTTCCGAACTCATTTTTATTTGATGAAAACCGTTGGCCAGGTCGAAAACCAAGAAGTATTGTGCTTGTCCTAACTGATCTGAGATTTCCGTGATATTAGGGAGGGGATAACAATCTCCTATAGTTTGTTCATTTAATTTACGTTACTCTAAAACTATTCGCCATTTTCTATTTCCGTAGGAATACGGTTTTTAGGTACGAGAAAAGCAGCTAAGTTGTAATGGGATTGAGATGGCTTTATTTTTCTATTGTTTATTAGTTTATTGACCTGTCTAGTTATTCATTCTCTTTGAACTTGGGGAAGTCTGTATTATCGCTTAAATATGGGTTGAATGTCTCCTATGGGCATATTGTATCTTAGTACGTTAGTTGTTTCAAAAGGTTCATCTGGGATTTGTCATTATTATTTTTTTTTTATTATTTGTCATTGTCATTATTTTTAACATGGGCATAGAAATAAAAAATTTTTTTGCTGGGATGGTGATTACTTCTTGAGTATCAAACGGATAATATTTTTCATTTATTTCTAATTGTTTCTGTTCGTCGTTTATTTTTACGTTATTGTTTTGAAAAAATTCTGTTCCTATAACGCCATCGTGATCTACTGGAACTTCATTGGGGATTATATTAAAAATTATTAGAAATTCAAAAATATTAATTCTTATTTGACCAAGAGTATATACTGAGTGTTCGTTAATTCAGGTCAATTTCAGACAATTTTGTTTATTCATTTTTATAAATGATTCGACTGATCTTTCTTTAATTAAATTGGGACCAGCTCCTGTATCGATCATTAATCTTACAGGATTTTTTAAACCGATTGATGATAATGTTAGATGAGGGATGGTATTAATAACGCTTAAGTTGATTTTTGCTGCTTTTGGTTCCTTTATATTTGCGAAATTAGAACTGGATGCATTTGATTCTTGATTTAGGCATTCCTCTGAGCAACCAGTCTGGGAAGGAAATTGGAGTTTTCCGGATTTAATTTTCGAGGTTGTTCTTGTTCTTGATATTGATTATTATATTGTCTCTTACGGCAATCATTAATTATATGAGTCGGTTATTTGCAATAGTAGCATATTGTTTTATCTTGTTGTGTAAAATTAGGTTTAGACTGATAATTATGGAGCAGTACCAATGATCAACCGAAAAGAGGCGCTCCTGTTTTCGAAAGCGCGTGTTTTTACATTAATTTCTTTATAAAATTTATAAAGAATTATTTTTCTCTCAAATTCAAACAATAATTTTTAAAAACTTTAAATATTAAACCAAAATGTATTTGATAAAAATATTATATCATTGTATTTTTAATGAATAGATAATACTTATTAAGAAACAAAGTTTCAATTATATAAATTCTGGAATTTTACAATTATACATAGAATATTCTAGTCCGGTTATTTTATAATTTGTCGATTTTATGTCGGGAATTTTATTATTTGGGAATTTCCGAATTCGGTAATATTATAAACTGTTTGAAAATTTTATTATTTCTTGAATTTTAATACTTGGGAGTTTTACAGAGTCGGGAATTCCATTTTTCAGGATATTTCTGTCGTCCCTAGAAGTACAGAAAATTTACTGTTATTATAATTTCGATACCTGGATCTTGTCGATTTTTTTCCTATTGCATTTTGGTCACTGGTGAACAAGGGTGAATTAAATAGGACTTTCAATGGCGTCCATAAGATAAACACTATATTTTTTTGGCTCTGCAGTGTGATGACATCTGTGGTTTAATATTGTTCGGAAGTTTTTCTGAATTTTTGTTGTGATTGAGTAAGGGCTTTTTGTCTCTGGACACATCTATCGGTAGTTAAATTGAACGCAAAATCGACTGTTAATTAAATAGAAAAGTATTTGTGCTGCAGTGGCCGCACTACCTGTTCGGGAAACATAAGGCTTGTCGTGCGACAATTTGCACTTTTTCTGCGATACGTGGATGGTGCGCTCCTCACTGAGGTTGATTTATTGTAAATATTGATGCCACGAGTCTCTGGTTTACTTTCTGGTACGTTTCTTTCTCTCATTATTATTGTGGCACTTTAACTTAATTTCAAGTTTGGCGTAGATAGAAATTATTATATGAACCACATCAAAAATATCTGCTCTTACATGTCTACTCCAAAAATGCCTAAGGATAACACAGATCGTTCCAAGCTGACCGTCGATGAGGCTGATCCCTCTAAACTGTCACTTGATATGGCAGATCTTCCCTGTACGCACTGTAGTCACCCTCCGAGTACTAGAAGTATTAAATGAACCGGCTGTCGTACTCTTTTCCACGATGGGTGTGCCTCCAGATACAAAATTTCTTCGGAAGGAGTAATTGCAAAATGTAGTTCAGCATCTCCAATACCCAATTCTCCTAATACTGTGTTTTTTAACGAATCACTTATGTATAAATTATTGGAGAAATATTTTCTGGCTGTAAAAGAAGAACTAGCTTAAAATAAGGAAGATTTCAACACTACCATACAATCTCTGATCGTCCGAAAGCCACAGATGAATCTGTGGATCTTATCAAGACTTGACAGGATACTGTGCAAGCAACGTTAACAGACATTGAAAATGTCAGCTCATCTGCCAAAACAAGCGAAGTTGTATCTGAAGTCCTGGATCGTCAACTCAGAGCGAAAAACATAATTTTTTATGGAATTCCTGAATCCAATGAAACCACAGCCGAGTTGAGAATTGCTGATGATGAGACAAAACTAACCGATATTGTTGTCACAGCCTAAATGTCACTGGACGGATTGAAAATTTACAGGGTGGACAAAAAAACTCACGAGAAACCTCGGCCAATCAGAGTCGTCTTCTTCGACGCTGGCTCAGCCTCAAAGCTACTTCGTAATAAATCTACATATGGTGGCCCGTACAGATTCCATGCTGACCAGACTGTGATGCAGAGGGAACAGTTTAAAAAGCTGAAATCAGAACTACAAGAGCTTCGAAATAAACGACAAGTTGATAGCACTATCCGATCTTTAATTGTGTTCCAACAATTATTAGTGTCCAACCTACTGAAAGTCCACCAAATCCAAAAAAGTAAGGAAAGTCTCGCCTGGGTCATCAACTTCCACGTCTACCAGTATATCCCTTCATTACCAAAATGTGAGAGGACTGAGAACGAAACTGCTCAAGTAACCAGGTAGATGCTATTTATACAGACCTGGCTGAAGCCTACGATCGGGTTAATCATGATCTACTTCTGTCCAAATTAAAAGCTAACAGTGTTACAGGACCTTTGTGAAATTGGTTCAGCAGCTACTTGAAGGAGAGATCACCATATGTAAAAGTAGGGGATTCGAATCTTATGTCGAGAACGGGTGCAGCCCTTGGAAATTCAACTAGATCATATAGTTAGGTTTATTCAGGAAAACTCATAAGAAAAAGGATGCCCTGCTGACCCCAAGCGATGTTCAATCTCGCCAGGTTTCTCGCGAGAGTAGGTTGAGATGAATTTCCTCTGCACGGTGTCAGGATGATTGCCTGTGGACCTGGGTGTGTGGTGGCGTTGGCTGGAGTACGCAAAGGGACTGGAGGTGACACGGAACAAATTGACTAAAATTGCAGGTAGCACAAGACGAAAGATCCAAGAAGGAGCTAAAAAATTTGTTATTAATTCGTTACAATTTTTTTTCAACTTTTGATATAAAAATGCATTGCAAATTAAAAAAAAATACTTTTCCAAAAACGACACAATAACATTTTATGCAACAAATCGTTTCGCTTAAATGATATCTACACATTTGCTGAAAACTACTTCACGCTAGAATGCGTGATTTTGGTTTAAATCGTAAAAAATAACATTGAAAATAAGAAAATTGAATTTATGGGAGAATCACAAAAATAAGGTTTCAAGCGAATACAATTTTTTTTGAGAGTTTGACAAAAAAATTATAAGCTTTCTAAGAATTTGGAACGTTTTAAGAGAACTAAAAAAATTATTTAAGATTACTGGGAAAATTTTTCGTTACTTTTAATTTAAAAAAATTGATGAACAAAGAATTAATGATTTCAATACCTTTCAAAAGATTTTTATAAATATCCAAAAAATAATCTGGAAGAATTGAGGGTGATGTTTACAAAAAAAAGAATATATTTCCTTATATCTTTCAGCCATATTGAAAAGTTTAAATTTAAAACAATGAAGCCTTTATGAACTTATTTCGGAAAAATCCCGAACCTCTGCCGAGTTCGTGGGTTTGATAATTCAGTAAACAATAAAGCTAAATGCAATTAAAAAATTACCGCCTACAAAGAAATATTTAATATTTTCCGGTGTTATTATTGAAAAGTTTAAATTAAAAAAAATTAAAACTTTGTAAACTAATATTTGAATATGCCTAACCTCGACCGAAATCATGGGTTGACAAGTCTTCTATTAAATTTCTTGTTAAGAACTCACCTTTTCTTGTTTGACAATTTATCTAATTTTGTAGAAGTTTAATATTTTTTGGTTAAAATCTCAACATTTAACTACTTCGTTGAAAGTTGAACTACTTTGTTAAATTTTCATTTTATCGGAGCAGATTGAACTGTCTTGTTGGAAAATTATTTTTTAATTAATTTTTCAACTGTGAATTTAACTATTGTATTTTTGATTGAAAATTGATCGTGTCGAGTTCAAAATTCAACAATCGGGTTAAAAATGTATTACTTCTATTGTGTTTTCGCCGTTTTTATGGAAAATTAATCTTCTTGATTGTACATTCACGTTTACCACTTGTCAGTTGTACGTTTAACTTATTTGTTGAAAATTCATTATATTATTTAAAGATCCATCTCTCTTGTTGAAAATTTTAAAATTCTTTTCTTGATTTTTTTTCAATTCATTTCTCCAATTGAAAATATGATTATTCTATTTTTGGTTTGAAAATTATATTATTTTCTAGAGAAGTCACCTACCTGCTTGAAAAGAAGGGTTCATTATCAATTTCAACAACTTTCTCGGGAATTCTCCGTTTTGGTTTAAAATTCACATCTTTGGTAGACATTTTATCTTTTATAGTAAAAAATGCAACTGTTTGGTTAAAAATTAATTTGTTTTGTTTAAAGATCCACCCACTTTGTTGAAAATTTGCCTTTCTTCATTCATAATGTATTCTGTTGAAAATCCAACTATTTTGTTAAAAAGTGATATTTTTTGTTCGAAAATTCCGACTACAATTTGAATAAAAAGCAAGGTCTGAAAGCAGCTCATGTTTGAATCCAACTCAAGCAAGAAAATTAGTGTTGCAATTAAATTTGTGCGATCCCAAATTGGGAATTTTTGAAAAATGACCTAATTTAAATGTATTCTGCTACTTAAATAAAAACGAAAAGCCAAAGGCAGCTCCTGTCATAATTGGAAATTTGCAGGACTAAATACAAATAAAATGCTGGCGCGAAAATTCTCATGAACCATGATTGAATTTTAGCCTGCAAAATTTCTGGCATTTTACAGGTCAAGCAGATTCAAAATTTATTTTGTGCAAATCCGAGTAAACGGTAACGTGGCTAGGGTTGGAAAAAAGGTGAATTCCTATCCCACCGCTGCCACCATCTGTTTTTTACGTACGAGATAATACGTTTTAATAATAATAACCTGTGAAAGTACTCTAATTACTATAATCTACCGGCGGTTTAAGCTGCCAAATTTATTCTGTTAATTTTTTTAATTTTGCGGGATAGTGAATTTCGTCGTATGAATTCAAGATATTATCTTTTTGGCAATTTCTAGATTTTTTTATATCTTTTAAACCTTACATATCGAATAAGGTGAAAATTATTAAAAGATTACTAGAATTTTTCTCAAATAACGGTAGATATTATAAATTTGTAAAAACAGATTAAAAAATGTTTATATTTTCCAAAGATCGTATTTCCGATAAAGTAAAAATAATAAGAAACATACAACCTATTTCTCAGAAGTATACATTTTTATTGAATTATAAAATTCATCAGAATGATGTTCAGAACTGCGGCGTATGTAGTCAACAAATTATTGAGCTCACGACTTTCGTAGAGATTGTGAATTTTGTAAAAACAAGTTTATAAAATGTTATGTTTTCGAAACTTCATATTCTGAATAATGGAAGAATTTTTCAAATATCTGTTTTATTCCAGAAAAACATATTCACAAAAAAGAAAATAATCGTTTAAAAAATTATTCTGGACTCGGTCTATTTCGCAGGACTTTTTTTTATATTAAGAAAAAATTGAGTCACTTCAAAAGATATTTAGAAGATTTGACAAAAAACTTGAAAAAATTTAAAATCTTAAAAGATTAAAAAAAAAGTCAAAACATCATGTAGATCTTCGAATGTTCAAAAATAAAGGAGCTGTTTATGAGTATTGAAAGGTTTCAAGAGAATGAAGCTTTTTTTTAAATTCAGAAAAAAAGTTTAGAAGCTTTTAAAGAATTTTGGAATGTCTCACGAGAATAAAAAGAATTATTGAAGATTCCTAGTAAAATTTGCAATTATTTTTTATTCCCAAAAATTAATTCATTAGAAAAATAGGATTTCAAAAGATTTTAAAAGATCTCTGTAAATATCGAGAAAAAAAATCTGGGATATTTGAGGGTGATTTTTACAAAAAAAAATTATTTATTATTCTATTATTGCCTTGAATAATCATGTATTTTTTGGAAAAGTCATCTTTTTGTTCAAAAATTGAACTGCTTTGTTGAAAATCGATTTTTGTAGGTCGAGAAGTATTTATTGATAATTCGTGGTGTTATTGAAAAGTTTACAATTTTAATTGTAAAAATCTTTATTAACTTGTTTTTGAAAAATTGCGAACCTCTGCTACAGTCGTGAGTTTGATAATTCACTAAACAATAAAACTGAAACTTAATGCGAACTGAATTAATGAAAATCAACGAGAAAATAGAACTTTTTTGGTTGAAAGTTTATTATTTTCGGTTAAAGTCTACTATTAAATTTCTCTTAGGAATCAGTGTTTTTTTTAGTTTAATCTCTATTTGTAGAAATATCATATTCAAACTATCCCATTCGTAGTTGAAGATTTATTTTTTTCAGTTCAAAATTCAACCATTTGGTTGAAAATTCATGTATTTTGTTTAAAAGTTGTTCTTTCTTGAAGAAAATTTATTCTCTTAATTGAAGGTTAGATTATTTATTTAAACATTTATATGTTTTGTTAAGAATTAGTCTTTTTGAAAATTCAACAATTTGGAGAAAAATTCAATTATTTGGTTGAAAATTAACATTTTAAGTACAATTTTTTCTTTTTTCTTCAGCTATTTCCTTAAGTTTTTTAGCTTTTTTTCTTTCAACTTTTTTTCTTCAGCTATTTTTGATTAAAAATAAAAATCCTTTCTTGATTGAGTATTTCTGGTTTCAGATTAAATTCATATACGTGATTAAAAATTGAACTGCTTATGTAGGAAATTAAACTTTTTGGTTAAAGGTCAAAATATTTGTTTTAAAATTGAATTATTCTTTCACAAATTCGTTCGTTTGGTGGACAGTTAATCTTTCTATCTGCAAATGTAGCCATTCCATTCCTGGTTCTAAATGTTTCCTTTACAAGTTGAAAATTCAACTATTTGGTAGAAAATTAATGTATTTTGTTGAGAACTCGTCTTTTTCAGTAGAAAAATATCAGTTGCAAATTATTTTCTCCAGTTGAAAATTCAATTCTTTCTTGTTAAATATTTCAACTTTTTTGGTTGAAAACGTAACTGTTTGACTGAAAATTAATCTGTGTTAGTTCAGAATTCAACTATTTTGTTCAATTCAACTGTTTTGGATGTCAAATAAAAATATTTGGTACAAAAGCAAATTAAATCTGTTTCGTGCAGATAAATCTAAGTTATTTGATATTTCGGCTTGTAAGTGTTATAATGCTTCATGAACTTGTGACATGGATCTTTCTTAAGCTTCCAGAGTGTTTCTCTCAGATCAGCGATCTTCCAGGCGAATGAGAAAATCATTTACATCTCTTCCGAAAATTGATTCGGAACAATCAGATCATCGGGAAGTACAATTGAAACGTTTGATGACTGATGTACTTCAAGATCAAAATAAAGAAGTTATCAAAAAAAAGAATCAGGAGGTGAAAATTGAAGGTGAAAGTTCTCACTGTAGCTCGATGATGGATGACAATGTAAAAGACGATCACCAGCCCGCTGAGAAAGATGTGGAGGATGCATGGGTCTCTTATTGGAATAAATTTACAGTTCAGACGAGAATAAACTGTATTGGGAAAAATAAAAAACTCGTCGTAAACTTCTAAAAGAGCAGCTCTTGTTGGCCTCAGAAATAAAGGCTTTTTACTTCGATGGCAGAAGAGGCAAAACAAAAGTAATGTATGGAACAAGTAAAGGAAAAACACGGCAAACAAGAAAACGAGAAGAACACATCTTGAGAATATTGAGGCGGAGGCGTATTCCAGAATTACCAAATTGACATCAATGTACATTCGAAATCAACAATTGTTCTCCAATTCAATATGGATGGTGTTGATTTAAGGACTTCGACTCTGACCTGTATAAACGTTTTTCTATGGGAATTTACTCTGGAAATTCAAAACCAGTCAGTGTAAATGATTATCTCAACGATTTTATTGAAGAAATCAATCATTTACAATCTACCGGAATTTTAATTTCAAACCGGCGTTTTAATGTTCGCACCCAATGTTTCATTTGCGATATGTCTGCTAGAGCATTTATAAAATTTATCAAAGGGCATGCAGGTTTTCATGCTTCTGAGATGTGCGAAATAAAAGGAATTAGAGCCCATGGTGTTACCGAGTATCCTGATACAAATTGTCGAGAGAGAACTGACGAATCGTTTCGAAATCGCAGACAACCTGGTCATCATAAAGGGATAACTCCACTTCTACGAATTAGACCACTTCTAAATATGATTTTTGTCTTTGTACTAGACTTTATGCATTTGTTTTGCTCAGGTGTAATGTAACGACTCATGTTAAGTTGGTTCATCTTAGCAGGGCGTGCAAAAGTTGGTCTTAGACTAAAAAATGAAGTTTCTAGAAGACTTCTTCTTATCCGTAAATGTATACCATGCGAATTTCAAAGGAAAACTCGGTCTCTAAAATCACTGTTACATTTTAAAGCTACTGAGTTTAGATATATTATTTTATATTGTGGTCCTATTATTCTTCTCAATATACTTTATGTAAATCGGATGAAAAACTTTTTACTTTTAAATGTCGCGTGCCGAATTTCGTGTAATAATAGTCTTATTACGAAGTATCAGACACATGCAAAGATTTATTTGCAAAGATTTTTTTTTTGGGATTAGGAAAATTATATTCAAAAATCCAGGTTATGAATATGCATTGTGTAATTCATGCCGATGATTACATTTTGGCAATGGGTTGCAGTTGGAGTCGAATTAATGCTTTCCCATTTGAAAACATTCTAGGAAAGTTAACCAATTTAATTCGTACACCACACAGACTTCTAGCTCAAGTTTCTCGCAGACTTCATGAGTTTTTAAAGATAGACACTCCGAAACCAAAAATACCTTTTAGAATTCAAATATTGATATCTATAGGCACGAATGTTTTAAAAGTAAAATACAAAGAATGCACATTGATCAAAGAATCACCTGACAATTTTGTTATGCTCCGTAATAAAACTCTTTGAGAAATAAATCAAATTACTCGAACTCCCGAAGGAATTGTAATGGAGGGTAATCTTTGGAAAGTAAAAAGATCTTAATTTTTATATCCAGCCGATTCTGAACATTCATACATGTGGCAACTGTGAAACGAGCCAGAAAATACCGTAGTTCAGTGCAAATTGAATAATATTAAATTTAAGATGGTAAAGCTTTTAATGAATTTGAAAGTGGGAGGCACAATGCGAGTTTATACCATATCTCTTTTGCATCATTTTTAATAATCTGATAAAACTAAAATAATTAGACTAAGATTTCAACTAATGGATGTATTATTTATTTTCTTAGATTTTTAGTGAAAATAAAAAGTTTTATTTTTGTATAAAGGTTCTGTAATTATAATTTATAATTATACAATATTTCATATAATTTCAACCATGCTTTTTATTACCAAAAATGAAACAAGTAAGTTTGTAACAAAACAAAGAAGTATAAATAAAAAATAGTTGATTTTTTGTTACTTATACAGATTTTACAATAAGAGCTAGTTGGAGATTTACATAATTTTCATGTTTTTTTTAATTACAATTTTAAACAGAAATAAAACCTAAAATCACTTAGTATTATATTTCAGACAAATTTTACGAAGGTGGATGAAAAATTCGACGGTAAAATAAATAATTATCATAAACTTATTCCCTCTGTAAAGACGATATGAATATTAATTTTCGATTCGTTCAATCAATTTGTAATTGAAAGGAATGAAGTTAAATAATTGTTTTAGTTTATAAATATATTATGATTTATAATGATGTTCAATTTATATATAATTTATATATATAATTATAATGAATTTAGTTTTATGTAAATTTGAATATGCGCACCGAACTCTGATATCGATTGTCGGTCTCCTCGAATCATTGATTGGCAAGGTGACAACTTCGCTAAAATAAAGCAAGTGAATTTCGTGGTTGAAAATTGCAAGCGTAATTCAGATTCTCTTTGAAAGAAGTTTATTTCAGTGCGAAATTACAATGTGAATTTTTTATGACAATTTGAAGTGCAAAATAAATCCTATTGGAGAAAAATTAAATTCCTCCATCAATAGTGAGCTAAACACGTGTACATCCCAGAATTAGCAGCAGCGCATTCGAGTCGACATCATCATTTTTCTAACCATTCTTTGAAACACGTCCAATTTGAGAAGTGTTTAAAAGTGTAAAGTATGTTTATTCCTTTTTTATTTTATAGTGATTGAACATAAGTAAATTAACGATTGCTATATTCATTTAGGTTCAGTAAAAACGGTATGTATTTCACCTGATTTTAAAGTTTCGAAAACATAACCTCAATTTTGTTTCACACATATTTGTTAAGAAATCAATTCTTATCCTTGCTTTTAAATTTATTATGAATAAAAATAATCAGTTAAATCATTTTTTAATAGTAGATATAGTCAACAGAATTAATCTCAGTCTCAGAATTAGTCACTTGCTATAATTTTGATCTAATGAAATATATTATTAGTAAATATACCGTTTCTCGTATTCGAATTCATTTATTCATTCAAAGATATTTAACTTAAAGTAAGAACTAACTTTCTTTAAAATTAGTTTTTGGCTTTAACACTAAATGACATATCTACATATTACAAGTTATAGCGTTAAATGTTTAATTTATTTCAGTTTCATAGAGCAATGGAGAATTTGGACCTATATCCGTTCCACTTGATCGAATTTATTAGCAGGGAGAAAACAGTGGCAAGGAGTGTTGATTGTATTGCTATCCAGTGGATTAGATACGACACAGGCAAGAAGAAATTCATGGTCAAGAATATGCCACCTCCTTACACTGAGAAAACTAAAGCTATTCTTCGTCTGATGGTTGAAGAACAATTGGATGCTCCTGATCATTGGCCCGAATGTCATGCCAAGCTAGTTGGTCATGCCAGTAAGTCTTAAAGCAAATATTTGCTTCAGTTTTCATTAATTGGATTAATATATAAATTCCACATTTAAAGAAAAACTATTTTTAATTTCTTTGGTCGCTGCGTTGTAGTTCCTAGATTATTATTTTCTTTATTCATTCTATATAGAAACATATGCAGAAGCAGAACAGAGATTAGACGTACTGAATGCTAAGCAAACTGCTCACAGTGGTGAATCAGACATAAATGCAAAGAAGAAAGCAGCATCAGTAATTAATCTTTTGAAATCAAAAAGAACCTCTATTGATCTTGAAGAAGTCATGAAGGTTCCAAAACGTGGACAATCACTAAAGCCTGAAACATGCGAAGGACTCCTTCAGTCGTGGTCTCAGAATGGTATTGCATTTTTTTAAATATCAAGTTTTTAATATTTTAATGCTAAATACGTGTCTTTATACAAAATGTAATACCTTGTTCAATAAGAATGTAAACAAGAATTGACCTACTGAACACTCCACCTCAACATTTTGAATTGCTTCTGCAACTATTTTCTTAATGGGTCGTTGTGAAAAGGTACAAAGGGATTTCTTGACCAAATTACCAGAAGCAATGACAAGACGGAATGTTGAGGTGTTTTTTTTTCAAATTTATGGAAAAAGGGGAATATAAGTGAATGTAGTATTTCAAACAAGTGGTTGTGAAAACTTTTTTTACAAAAATTAAACAATTACTACAAAGATTCCTCTATGAGGAAGCAATTTAATAAAATAATAATAAAGTATAAAATTTCGGCAGCTGAATTGATTACTCAATCTTCCGAAAGCGAAAGAGATGAAAGTGGTGATCGTGTTCCAGAAAAGAAGTGTTCTGAGAAAAAAAGGAAAAAGAAACTCTGAATGTAGCCAATTCCGTTCAGTTATACATTCATACTTTTTTTATTTTATATTAACCTCACGCATACTGCGGATTATTTTTGAGAAAATTTTGTATATGCTTCAAACATGAAAACCTGATATAAATAATATTTTTACAGATAATGATAACAGTAATGAACAGAAGCGTTTCTCAAAATACAAAAACTCATTGCCTATCACCAGTGAAGGTGAGTTTTCTTATTGGGCGTTTCTGTCTTGTTTATTTTCTTTTTAAAACATGCATTAGAATTACTTTTAAATTATCATTTTTTTATTTAATTATTCTCAAAGGGATTATATTACATTTTGTATAACATTTTCCAGATATTTAAGACACGCAAAATTTTAATAAATTATTTATTTTTTGCAGACGATGTTTGCAGTAAAAATGAGTTTCCTTTTATGAAGGTTTACGAAGAAGATTTGGAAATAGTTGGATTGGCTCCACCAGCTATAGTAAAACCAAAATGCAAGGATTCTTCATCAACTTAGACTAAAAGTGAGGGTTTCCCTTCAGGAAATATTGAATCATTCGTCTGTAAAACATGGGTCATTTTGAGCAGAAAGGAAAACTTCAGAATGTAACTTTGTCTTTTGCTCGATTTTTCTAAACCCTGGAAGCCGTTCAAATACTGAACAGTTCCAAAATGGCCCATGTTTATGGACGGAAGGTGCAAAAGCAACGAAGCAGACGAAGGGTTATAAAATGTTCAATTATTCTTATTGTATTTGCGTTATACTTTGTCTTATGTTTTTCAGGTCAGAGCAAAATAGAAAATATGAAGAAGATCTCTTAATACTCAACTCTCATCAAGATGTTCGGTTCCAACTGTTCGAAATCTATATGATATAAACAACACATTGGGTATTTTAATAATTTTGTTCATTCAAATTAAAATCGTTAAAAATCAATTTATTCTTATTATAAAGTAAAAATTATATTTGCATGTATTGCTAATTTTATACTTCTGAAAGCAATATTTATATGCGATACTACCACACGATCCATGTTAGTTTCTCCGGTTTATTCTCCAAAAAAGTAAATATTTTTCGCTGAAACTTTGGGATATGCTAAAGAACATGTTAGCATAGGTCTGTTGACTATTCTTTTTTGAAACAATAAAAATACCTTAATTTCTGTTTTACCGACATATTTCTTTTCATTTTTCAAAAAAGAGGAGTGAGCAGACGTGTTCTTACATTTTTTCCGCATTTTCCAATGTTTCAGCGTAAAATATTTATTATTGCGGTGAACAAGCCGGAAAAACTGATATGGATC
>CAKNYM010033538.1:0-10019 GCA_932195095.1 Andricus curvator
TTGTGGACAATGATCAGTGTAAGATCTACTGGAATTTCTCATTCTCGACCACTCAACGTATCAGTGCTACGAAGCCTGATATTGTCCTCCAAGATCTGAAGAACAAGATCATTTACGTGATTGAATTCTCGGCACCAGCCGATGGTAATATCACGGCAAAGGAGGAAGAAAAACGGGCAAAATAGCAAGCACTTCTTTTCGAGCTAAGCAGGCTCTACCAAGGCTTCAAAGTCCATCTTGTAGTTCTCACAATCGGCTGTCTTGGAGGTATGAAAGCTTCATTTATTAGCCAACTCAACAAGATTCCGGCTTGCCAGCGACAGGCTCATTCCATCGCGAACCGGATGCAAAAGTCTGTTCTTCTGGGATCACTTCATCTGGTCCGTCAACACTGTTCCTCATAACATTCTACAAAGATTGGTAGCTCTAAAAAAGTATCCAGAGGTGAAACTTCATCTCCAACTGTCCCGTCTGCCGCGTAAGATCATCCGCGGCTAGAGACCTGACTCCGAGGAACAGTGTTGCCCGATGTTATCTCACGTAAATTTCCCGCTCTTGCTTACCTTCTAGGACAGAAGGAGCAGAAGCGGATGACGTACACGTTCCAGTTGCGTCGGGATTGGTTGATTTTAAAGAACCATGATCGTAGCTTCCGGAGCCTACAACTTCTCAAATAACTCGTAGCGAGAAAAATGATAAAATTCAGTATTTATAACCTATGTAAATCAGGTCTTCATTTTATCCCCCTGAAAATGTTGCGTTCGCCCCCAGCCTTTTTCTAATGAAATATAAATTTTGAAAATAGCCAAAAAGATTGCTATTTTGAGGCTTGCTTAACCGAGGTAATGACTAAGTTGAATTTGTCTAAATATTTTAAAATCAAATTTTCAGGGGGATAAAATGAGGACCTGCTTTACATTAAATGTAAATCCTGAATTTTTTAATTTTCTCCCTGTGTCATTCATCCGCCAAAATGAACAAAACCTCCAATCTCGAATTTAAAAACGAAAATTTTCATACTTCAGTACAAAAAGTTTAAAAAAGGGCTACAACTATGAAAAATCTCACCATAAATGAAGCTTACGAGGGGAAGTTTTAATTTAAAGAAAAGAACTAAACACAACGTTTTTAATATGGCTATGGAAGTGCTAAAAAATAATTCTTTTTTTAGTTGTCAAAACACAAGTTCTGTTCATTATATCCCAATAAAGTTACTTTTGCAGTATAAAGACTGTCGAATACGTCTGATTGGATTCAATACAATTTTACATTGTAGAATTTAAGTTTTTCTCTATGCTATAATATACATAAACGTGACATTTTTCTGTACCTCTGCATTTTGTAAACTAAATTTCTAAATAAAATTTCGGTAATTTATTAAATTTTTGTGTTAAATAATCTCAAAAAACATTGTGGATTATTATTGTTATGTATCAAAATTTTTTTAAATTAGGCCGTAACCGACTTCGGCGAAATAAAATGGAATCAGCCCACTCAGCCGCTAAATAAATGTGTAATTGAATCGACATTTTAGAAAAAAAAATATTTGTGTTATTAACAAATATATAAATATATTTTTTGAATTTATAAAGATATATTTTTATTTTCTATAAATTACAGCCATACCACGCTGAAAAAACCAGTTCTCGTCAGATCACTGAAGTTAAGCAGCGTTGGGCGCGGTTAGTACTTGGGTGGGTGACCATTCGAGAAAACCGAGTGCTGTTGGCACATCGTGGGTGTGGTGAGCCCACACTTGTAGTTATTTTACTACAAGCTATCAACCTAGAAACACTACCCGAATCGGGTAGTGTCACGCCTAGCCTGAAAGGGAAATGGCTTAATGGTATACATACCAGTAAAGTTACTTCAAATATTAAATTGCTAATGATGACAAAGGGACTTTATACCGACATTGATAACAATTAAAAAGTAGGTGGTGTAGCGATAAAAATAGATTTTTTAATTTTTGAAAGATGTACGGGTCTAGGAATGTTGCATCTTCAATCTTGTTGGTTCTTTAAAAAAAAATAAAATGTTCTTCTTTACGTCTTTTTCGGAAATTTAAAATGCATTACCGGAAAGTAATTATAGAAAAATAGTTATAGAAATGAATAATATTGAAATAATTATTCCAAAAAGTATAAGATATTCATAGCGTTTATGTTTTATTATACCCACAATCTAAATGAAGCTTGTTTTAAATATGTAAATTTTTATGTACTTTTGTGTGAGTAGTTCAAAATAAATTATTAACTTATACTTTACTCTACTTTTTGCACAAGTATTTCAATATTTTAATATTAATAATTCCCATAATTATTTTCCAATAATTTTTCCTATAATACTTTTTCATGAAGGTTAACATTCAGACTATATTTCCAATTATTTTTTAAATAAGAACCCAGTCAGAAAGGTGACATCGATCAGACGTCGCATCGACGTCGTAACCGTTGTATGATGGTCGACGCGAAATTATCGTCGAAAAATTAGTCGGTTTTCGACTATGTTTATTATGCTTCACAGATACTTTGTAAATGATCATTTACTGCAATGTGAGTTATTTCATCAAAATTTGTTGCAATTTACAGGGTTTAAAAATCAACGTCGAAGTGACGTCGATTCGACGTCATTTGGACCTCTTTCAGACAAATTTTATACTCTATACTCTGATGCCTGCATGCGATGATATAAAACCTGCGCTAATATCTGAACTATTTTATGACCAAACCTAACCTTTTTTTGAGATTTTCACTCATCCAAATCCAGCCTAACGTGTATGTGACATTTTACTATCGTGGCTTAATGCAATTAATACTTATTCGAAAATTTTTTATTGTTGAATCCAATAAAAATTATTTACTTTTAATAACCAAAATATAATGAATCAACCCAGATAGCAATATGCGCGCATAGTGCGACGCACATGCGTCGCACGCGTGCGGATTTTGTCGCACGGCGTGCACGCAAGCGATGACGTAGATGCGTCCTCATATGCGTAACAGGTGCGTCGCACGTCGTGCGGGCATAGTGCGAGCACACATTGCGGGTTCTTGCGGACGGTATGTATGTATGTATATATATATATATATATATATATATATTTAAATGTAGATTGTTGAATAAAAAGTATGTAATTCATCTTAAACGTAATTTTTATTGAAATAAAAAAAGTTTTTTTTAAATTAACGCATTCGAAAAATATTTTATGTTTCAAGCCTCATAAAAACAATCGTTCATTTTCTGAAAATCATTCGACTTCACACTTTAAAATTGTCTATTTCAATGGTTATTTCAAAGTTAACTTGTCCTTTAATTTTAAATATTTCACTTTGAAACAATATTTAGAATCTCAATTTAAAACTGTTTAATAACTAAGAATTTCAATTTCAAATATTTTGAAAATGTTATATCTTTTAATATTGTAGACAGTATTTCACGTTAGGGAGCGCTAATTAATTTTACGTAATAGGAATAAAAGGACAAATATGACATAAAATGTGACATTTCTTAAATTGAAAAATTGGAGACATGAGAATAATGAGAAAGACTCGAGAAAAATAAATACAAATAAACTATACAGATAAAGACCAAAAGAGTAAAATGTTACAGGATGAACAGAAAAAGTTTTGTGTGAAAACATTTTGAAATAAAATTTTCGTTGCGGAAGGAATAGGAAAAAACAAAATATTCTTTATCCACCTTTTCATCAATCTCTTTATAATTTCAAAAACTGCCCTTTTTCTATCATAATCGGGAGAATGTATAGTAGGGACATTTTTCAGTATGTTCAATGTATATTTTCTACCCTTCTAGAAATAATTAATTGAAAACAATTCAGAACGATAGAACGAAATTTGAATTGTTTCTAATCGTGTTTCTTAATCGTGTGTGCACGATTGGGAACGATTGAGTGTTGCAAAGTTTCAATCGTTTCCAATCGTTCCCAATCAGGCCAATCGGTAGTAGGATTCCGAGATTATGAAGTGGCAATTTGATGGCAGCACTTTCGTCTCGCGGGAATTATTTGAAAACATTTATTTACTTTTTTCGAGACAAAACATTTTAAGCAATATGTTCATGAAAAAAATTAAATCAATGTTTTGTAATAATTTCCGCGAGCTGAGAGTGCTTAATCAACTTAGAGATCAACTTAGAGTGCTTAAATCAACAAATTTGCCAATGTGGTGAAGTTTTTTCATCAAATTACTCATTTCATTGTCTATAATTTTGTATAAAAAACGTGTAATTTATTATATAAATAACTTAAAGTATTTTAGGTACAGAACAATTAAAATTAACTGAGAGTAAAGCTATTCAGATTCTTTCTCATCTTGTAATATCCTACGGATATTAGCATTTTTACTTGTTAATTCGTCACCCTGTGTCCCACTATCACTCTCATTCGAAGATTCATCATTTTAATTTAAAATTCATCTTTTTTTGGTGAAACTTCAACTATTTCGTTGAAAATCGATATTTTGCATTTAAAAATTAAACTATTTATTTGAAAATTTATGTACTTTGTGGAAAATTTGACTTTTTTTGTAAAAAAATAATCTTTATGACTGAAAATTCATCTGTTTGGCATAAAATTCAACTATTCTTTTTCTTTGAATGTTTTTTGGTTGATTATTTTTTTTTTAAATGAAAATGTAACTATTATTCCAGTAAAAAATTCATCTGTCTGGTTTAAAATTCAACCATTTCAGTTCAATATTCACAATTTTATTTGATTATTCATCACTTCTTTTGTTTGCTTAAACGTTAATTTTTTTAAATTGAAATTTAATTATTTAAGTTTTGGTTGACAATTTATATTTTTTAGTAAAAATTAATTTTTTGCTTGAAAATTCAACTGTTTCAGTTCAATATTCATTGTTTTAGTTGAAAACTTTTATGTTTGGTTTAAAATTAATTTTTTTTACTAAAAATGTTACTATTCCATTTTTGGGTAAAAATTATTATTTTTTTGGTTCAAAATTCAACTATTTGGTTGAAAAGTTGTCTTCTTTAAACAACAATTCAGCCAGTTGTTGCGATGATTCCTGCATGTATTTAATACAATTTTGAACTATTTTACCTGTAAATGCTACAATTTTTAATGTTTAAATTTAAAAATAGTTTAATCTGTAACAGTTTTTAAATAGTTAAATTTCCAAGTCCATTTCTGTCAATTATTGTTAATTTATTTAACTTTTTAATTACATAAAGCCTTCTGAACAATCTAATACTATAAAATGAAAAATTTGAAACCTTTAAAATTCAAAGATTTTAAGATTAGGCATTGCAAACCGAATTATTTGGAATATTCAAAATTGAGTATTTTAAATATTTAAAACTAGAAATTTTCGAGAATTTTAAATCAAACTTATTTATAAATTCAAAATTGTTATGCTGCAAGACATTTAAAAAGATTGGATAAGTTTTTCTACTAAAAATTAAAATAATTTAATGAGTTACCTACACTATATTTAGTCCGAGTTTCAAAATATTGGCGCCATCCTACGTTCTAATGATTCCAATCGTTTTCAATTGGATATCCATTATTCTGAATCAGAGGTTAAGTTGTCACTACAGCATTGTGATATTGCGATAATTATTTACAAGCGGTTTTTTACGCTTTCAAACAAAAAAATGTCAACAATATGAATTTAAAATGAAGTAAATAAACGATTTACAATAATATACTCGCTAAATCAAACTACAACTGCCTACTTGATAAAGACACTACATCACTGTTAGATGGCATGATTTTTACGTACCGTTAACCCACAAAATTTCGACTCATTCGGTATACCGCCTGAACAAACATTCTATTTTTTGTACTTCAAATTTTTGTTAAATTGTTAAAAATTTAATTTCCAACCTATAAACACGTGCACGTCATGTGTGTTACAAACGAAAACTACAGAAGGCGCACTGCAAGCAAGTGCATTTACTCAATTCAAACCGATTGGAAACAACTGACACAATTAGCAACAATTTAAACCGATTCAACTTTTGATCACTCTTAATCGTTATGAATCGTGTCCAATCGATTATTTCTAGAAGGGTACTCATTTTTATTCTGAAAAGTGCAATCTACAGCGGTCTTTCGTTTACCGCACCAGAAATTGAGGTTATGTGTCACTATTTAATCAAGATTTTCAGAATGTCACGTAACCCTAACTGGATTATGTCAATTTCGAAATAAAATGTTGTCTAATTTGCTATAAACATTTCGATAAACATATAGCAATGAGTAAAAAACATTTCTCTCTTTTCAATTGAAAAAAAATAACGAAAAAATACATTGCGAGTCAAAATGATCCAATCAACACATTAAAAAATAAGTATTTATTTGCCTTCAGTATATCTGCCAAGCGAAACGTTCACTCGAAACTATACAGCGAACACGAAAACCGTTTGCAATCCGAAATAATTTTACGTACATATAATAAAATACAAATAACTAAGTGCCCACGAAGAAGAAGACTGCAAATTGTCAACATTCAATATAAACGACCTAGCCTAACCACCGCAACCGAAAGGAACGCATTGTTGTATGGATCAGAGTATGGATATGTTTCTTGCCACGTGATCAGGCGGGAACTTGGAACTGTTTATTTAAAACCTGACACGTAAATATAGAATAAGCAGGGTAAAATAAATTAAAAATAATTTGTTTGAATAATAAAAATAACAAACACAAAGTTGTCTAATATCGAACTTGCAAAAATTTTTTTTCTTTTTGGTAATTTATAAATTGTCGGTCCAATAAAAATACAAATATGTTTTTAAAATTAAAATTGATATTTTACATCTTTTTAATAGTAGGAAAATGGTTGAAATTTGTAGTATTTTCACAATATTAATAATTTATATTATTATTTTTCAAAAATTCACCTATCACAAAATGCGATTCATATGCCTCGCATATATGTGCCTGCACGAAGTGCGAGCGATAACGCTGCGTTTCGGCACGCATGGCGTGTCTCGCATGCAGTGCGAGTAACGTGCCTCGCACGCTTGCTATCTGGGAATTATGCCACCTTTTTAAAGTGTCTGCCAAACCAAAGCCAAACTCCTATTAGTCGTTCAAAAAACGCAAGCACAGTTTATTATTTGAGGCCTTGAATTTAAAGTTTTTTCGGAAAATTAAATTTTAGAATAATTTTTGGAGGGTTTGAATCTTAAATTTCATAATTGTAGTTTCAGATTCAAATATTTGAAATGTCAGGGCAATCCCCGCTATGAAATATTTCAAAATTTCATATTAATATAGCCTTGATAGTTTTAAATGTAATCATTTCAAATGTAAGTATAAAGCAATTTCGAATTGAAAGGCTTAAATTTGTACAATTTAAACATTTGGAATCCTATTACAGCAATCTTAATTGTTTTCTATTTTTCCTCAATTTTTAATTTTTATAAAATAATAACTTAAAGTTGCTTCATTTTTAGTTGAAGATTCAAACAAATAAAGCATTTCCAAGTAAAAAATATTCCATTGGAAAATTTCAAGAATGAATAATAATTCTAAAAGAAGTGTTAAAAAGTAAACTATTTTGAATTAAAAATTGAGTTAAAAATGAAATAAGATAAAATTAAACTTTCTTAAATAGATAATCAGTAATTGAATAATTTGATAATGTTAAATGGCTACAATTTAAGATTTCTAAATTTTCATATTGAACGCTACATTTTTAATTTTATAGACTTTAAGTTTTCAATTAAAATTGAGTTTGTTGAATTTTGGAAAGTATAATTTACAATTTTAAAATTATCAATTTTCAAGCAATATAAATTTACTTCAAATAATTGAAATTTTAAAGGGTTTCAATTTGGAAAGTTTTCGTATGTATTACAATTTTTGGTGACTACACTTTTTTTTGTTTTTAAATGAAGTTCGCATTCGTTTAAGTTATAACGCTCCGGAGTAGAAAATATTTCAATCTGAATGTTTCTCATTCAAAATTACATTTTATATTCAAAGTTTTTTTTAGAATAATTCAATTTATTATTTGATTTTATAAAAATTTGTCTAATCATATATGAAAAAACTGTGGTTTTCGCAAAGATATTATATATTTTTCTAAACCAGGAGAAATCATAAATATTTACCGGAAGAACCAGGAGCAAGCCGGGAGATAAAAATCTAAAAAATAGTGGCCACCCTGACTCTGCAGGTTGATACCAGAATTTAATCGGATCTCTCTTTCTGTCAGGTGAGATAGAGAAAAAAGTGTGATCCTTTTAAAATGACTTTCGTTTAGATCCCTCTCTCTGTTTTATGAAGTTGACAAAGAGGATCCGATAGTTTCAAACTGATAAGTAGGATTCTCCCTGTCTAAACGAGCGGACCCTCTTTGTCTATCACATAAAGCAAAAAGAGGGATCTAAATGAAAGTCGTTTCGAAAAGATCACATCTTTTTCTCTATCTCACCTGACAGAAAGAGAGATCCGATCGACGAATTCTGGCATCGGAGTCCCATTGCCAATCAGCTCTGTCAACAAAGTCAAATTCGGTTAATTTGGACAAATTCCAAAATCCTACTACCAACGTTTCGCCAACTCTGCCAGCAGCGAGTTGTAGTTGGATTTTATTTCGGATTGGACATTTTTGACTTTTTTAACAATTCTTCCATTTCTTGGAAATCAAACGAATATTATTTATTATATCATAAATTATTAAACATTGATTGTTTTACTTCAAGAGATTCGTTTAACATTATTACTGTTCCAATTAATTATTTGTCTTAACATGCGTAAAAAGCTTATAACTGAGTCATTATTGAAAAACATAATAAAATTGTTGCAGGTGCTTTTCTCGTGTGCAATTCAGATTGCAACTTAAGTGCAGTGGAAGAAGCGACCAAAGATTGGTTAAAAAACGCTCCCTGGCGAAAACAAGCTGACGGCCCTGGCGGACCGAACGAACGGAGCGGATACGCTACAGCGTATCCTTATAGTATCCACATCGTATCCTCTCCGTATCATGCAAGAAAAACTCATTAAAAAAGAAAGATTAACATTTCACTTGTTGAAATTCGGATTCTACGTGAAATTTTGAGTTAAAAGGTCACAGAGCAATCGCAATAGTTTTTCTTGCAACATTAAAAACTTTAAAAAAATATAATACTTATCGATACCCTGGCGGACCGAACAAACGGAACGGATACGCTACAGCGTATCCTTATAGTATCCACATCGTATCCTCTGCGTATCATGCAAGAAAAACTCATTAAAAAAGAAAGATTAACATTTCACTTGTTGAAATTCGGATTCTACGTGAAATTTTGAGTTAAAAGGTCACAGAGTAATCGCAATAGTTTTTCTTGCAACATTAAAAACTTTAAAAAAATATAATACTTATCGATGACGTGCGCTGAAGGCGACTTCAAACGCATCGCCGTTCAGTAGCAGTCAATAGACGTTATCCGTCGACGATGCGTTTGAAGTCGCCTTCAGCCCACGTTGTCGATAAGTATTATATTTTTTTAAAGTTTTTAATGTTGCAAGAACAATTATTGCGATTACTCCGTGACCTTTTAACGCAAAATTTCACGTAGAATCCGAATTTCAACAAGTGAAATGTTCATCTTCCTTTTTAAATGAGTTTTTCTTGCATGATACGGAGAGGATACGATGTGGATACTATAAGGATACGCTGTAGCGTATCCGCTCCGTTCGTTCGGTCCGCCAGGGTAACGTGGGCTGAAGGCGACTTCAAACGCAGCGTCGACGGATAACGCCTATTGACTGCTACTGAACGACGATACGTTTGAAGTCGCCTTCAGCGCACGTCATCGATAAGTGTTCCCTACTGAAAATATGCGGCCGCAATTGCGGTCGCATTTGCGGCCGCGTATAAGAAACAGCATTTGCGGTCGCATTTTCGGCCGCATTTCGAAATATTATAAACCGCTAAAAAATTTGCTTTGACTTACTTTGTATTGTCTGAGCACATTTTTAAACACACATTTTTAACACATTTTTAAATTGATGATTATTGATATTATTAATAATTAGAAAA
>CAKNYM010033542.1:0-22815 GCA_932195095.1 Andricus curvator
AGGCGAAATCCATCCTGGGGCATACCTATAGGATGGGCAGAGCTAGGAAAATCCTGGGTTTACCCAAGAAAGATATAAGGACAGTGGTACGGACCCTAACAGGACACAACCACTTGAACTATCATATGCACAAAATGGGGTATAACCCCACGACAGAGTGCAGGAGGTGCGGCAGGGATGACGAAACATCCCTGAATGTATTATGCCAGTGCCCGGCATTAGCTAGGCTCAGGCAACAGACCCTCGGGGCCCATTTTATGGACACAGAGGAAATTGCAACACGATCAGTGGTCGACATACTGGGCTTCGTCAAGAGGTCTGTATTCGACTGCTGAGAGTGAATAAGTAAGGGTGTGGCACAATAGGCTTTATAGCTTGAGCGCCAGGGGAGCTCTTTATGGGCTTCCCACCCGCATTAAAACTAACTAACTAACTAGGCCTTATGTTTAACTTAACCTAGAATCGCTTCGCCTTCTTATTATTTACAAGTTCTTAAATATTACCTTACTAGCTATTAACTATTATATTACAAGTGCGCGAGACCTTCCAGGGCTTCCATTTCCTCTTACCCTTACTCTTCAAGCCTTTTCAAGTCACGCAACACTAATTTTCCTTATAAATATTTCAATTTTGTTTTTCTTCTCCCCCATGCATTCTCTCTTCCCTTTTCTCTTTTAAGCTCTTCACCCACTTTTCCCCTTGTCCACAACCGCTCAGTATTCATCTAACTTTCCCGGTAACAAGGAGTTCATTGGAACGCATTGAAAAGTTTCAATGCGTTTTAATTGCATTTTTGTCTGAATGCTTATTAATGCGCAAGGCGCAATGAAACGCATTAAAATGAAAACTTAAAATGAACAGCATTAAAAGGCGTTGGCATGAATGTGAAGTTAATGAAAGGGCATTTAATGGCATTGAAATGAAGGAAACTGAGTATATGCTACATAACGGAATTAATAATTATGCGCTTCAATGCGAAACGGTGGAATTTACGAAATAATAATTTACAAAAGAACGTATTTTTAAGCTTTTATTTCAAAATGCATCGTATTATAATGCTTCTTGTTTTATCGTACATAAATTGTTCTATTTTTGTACTGAACGAAGATTGTGATGCTAAAAATTAATTTAAACAAACTAAGATGGATATTATTTTTGGCATTTCAACATAATACTTTCTATTTTATAGTACAAAAATTATTGTACTGAACGAACGAAGAAAGATTTAAATACTTAAAACTAATCTAAACAAATATCACTGGCTTTTTGGTATAGAGTTATAATTAGAGAGCGGATTAGAGCCACTGTGAAGTTAGCTGTCGAGCGCCGCTCGGCTCTCACACGCGGAGAACCACGGCTAGACCATCATTTGTTCTTGATAATTTCGAATTGAAAGCGTTTGGAATTTTAAAAAAATTATGAAATGATTTTGTATTTAAAATGTTCCAATTCGAAACATTGTAGATAGGTAAAATTTTGAAAAATGACGATATTTCGAATGAAATCAAAAGGAATTGAACTTGTGTCATTTGCGAATAAAAGAGTTTAAAATGAGATAATTTAAAATTAAAATTGAATTTAATTAGGGAGGAATTTTAATTATTTCTAATTCCAAGCGTTCAGAATTTAACAATTTTACTTTGGATTCAAGAATCTCGGAATTGAATGAATTCAGATTAAAATTTCGAAATAGGACGATTTTCAAACGTTGAAAATTGAATATTTTTAAATTAAAATTTTCAGAAATAGATCATGTAAAATTCAGAGGAATGAAAACTATGATTGATCAATAAAAGCATTCAAAATGGAATGATTCAAAAGTGAAAAAATACTAAAAAAAACTTGAAACTTAAACAAATCCGAACTTCATTTAAAAGTAAAAAAAAATTAGCCGCGAACAATTGAACCGCCGGATGCAATAAGGGGGTATAAAATTTGTCTGCACCATTCGGTTGGCCCCTGAGCGACTTTTTTTTTAAATTGAAATTTTGATTTTTGCAACATATATCCTTATAGGAAATTTCGTTGCGCATCTTTTTTTCCTCTTGTAAAAACTTGTCACTTTTGCTGTTTCCAAAATAAATGCAAAAAACACATTTTTTGAGAAACGACGATTTTCAGTGTTTTTTCACTTCAACTCGCTCTAAATTCCAGAGTTTTCCATTTTTTTACATTAAAATTTCAGGAGTTACTCATTAGACTATTATTAAAGTTTTAGTAAAATCTAAATTAACATTTATTTGTATTAAAAAATGTTAATAATTTTTTTCTGAACAGTTTTATAAACATCGTTTGAATACTTTCAATCGCAAAGTCTATCGACGTAACTTTCAGATACAATAAACTTCTAGCGGATGAAATGTTCACTGGCGTCCACATAAGTTTTCTGAAAAGTTTTACTCCCATTGGTCCAGCTGCTGAAAAACTATAATGCTTTAATTATTTCGCTCGGCGTCGTGAATGTACGACTCAGCGCCGTCTATGAGAAAGGCGAGCCGCACTGCTGATTCCTGAAGATCTGCACGTAAAAACTTATATTTTGCCGAATTTTTCTGCAAAAATTTATTACGAAAAACTAATAATATTTTATATAAAAAATATGTATTTATACATGTAATAACTCACGTTAAAAGGATAAATTATTATGACATCTCTTTTAGCCAAAACGTATTATTTTCTTTCCCTCTTTCGTTTCTTCTTTCTAAATTAACTCAGAAGAAAAGGATTTTCAGTAAAAATCCTCACTGAGTTAATTTAGTGACCGATTTCTGACTGATTCTTATCAAACGAGATTTTTTACATTTTTGGAAACTTTAACTTAGAATTGCCAAATTTTTATATACATTTTTTAATACCTTATTCTTTCGAATTTTTCTAATATTTCTTTTCCATCCTTCCTCGTCTTTACTTCTTTTTCTGCCTCGAGGTTTCGAAGAAACTAGTTCCATTTTATTGAACAATAAATAGTCACATTTAATAATTCAGAAATTTCCTGTTTCAAAAATGATTCTCTTATTTTTTATATGTAACACTTTCGATGTTCGAAACTATTGTGAGGTATATTTTATAAGCACACTTCCTAATGCAGATTATTTGTCTCACTATTATTATGTTTACCGCGATGTTTACAAAATTTTCTGAGAAATCCTTGCACATTATTTTTAGGCAAAGAAAGAAGAAAAGAAAGAGGGAAAGAAAATAATACGTTTTGGCTGAAAGAGATGTCATAATAATTTATCCTTTTTACGTGAGTTATTACATGTATAAATACATATTTTTACATTCTCATTCTACTGAGAAGGTATTGGTTTTATGTAAAATTTGACATAGTCGGTTTTCATCAAATCTCCACGTTTTGAGACCCCCTGAGCTAGAAAAAACGATTTTTACGAAGGTGGCTGTCTGTCTGTAGTCTGTCTGTCTGTAGCCACGATAACTTTCGAAAAAATGATCAGATTTGATTGAGCTTTGGCACACTTTTTTATGGCCCAAAAATAGAGAACGAGTTCGTTAACCAGCTATTTTGGATGAAAATCCAAAAAGTGAGCACATTTTGAAAATTTTTGAGACCACTTTTTTGAAAGATTTGAAAATTCTATGTACGGTTATTAGTAGTACGAAAAATGACGAACAAGATATTCTTATGACTTTTCGTGATAAAAAAAAAATTACTGGAGTTATAGCATTTTCAAAATTCCAAAAAACAAACGAAAATGAACATTTTAAGCCGAAAAACGCACGATATGATAAAAAGTCAAGAGGAGAAAAACGTTGATTCCTGAACACCCTATAATATTTTCATAACAACTTTTTGAATTTTTTGAAAAATCAAAAATTCAAATTTTGATCGCAAAAAAAATTAATGAAAAATCAAAAAAGCCATTTTTCTGTCAAACTATGCAAGATTGTGCACCTAAAAAAGATCTACAAATTTCTTATCATTTACTTTTTGATATGACGCGTAGTTTTTGTTTCATTTGTAAAAAACAGCATTGAAAATAAAAAAATCCAATTTTCAGACGAATATTACCAGCTACGAAAAAATGACCAAAACAAAATTTGTTCATCCAAGGAAGAGGTACAAATTTATTGTGACTCATGTTTCGATAGGATGGGTGGTTTTTGTTTTATTCGTGAAAATAACATTGACAGTAAAAAAAATCAAATTTTTGAAAAAACAATGCAAGGTACGAAAACATATAAATGAACAAAAATTGTGCATTCAAAAAAGACTTACAAACCCGTAATCAATTTTTGTGGTAAGAATATATTCAAAATGAAAAAATTAACTTTTTTGATAAACGGCACAAGCTAAAATAAAATGTTAACTAATAAAATTTGTCGCCTGAATTATATCATTACTTTTCATTTGAAATCAAATACAAATTTAGTAATTTGTATATGAAGAACATATAACACGAAGCACAAAGTGCGCGCTCAGTGTATTTACCAAATCGTACGCCGTAAGTGCGCTCAAACTTTTTTGTTTCTATCATACGGTTCAAATGATTTTCAAATCAAATATCGAGCGCGAAGCGCGAGTGTCTGGATGAGAATGTGTTCCTTAAGGTCAATAGAACCTTGAGTAAATAAAGTTCCTTTTCAGTCTAAAATAAAAATAAATTTAACAATCACTTAATATGTAGAGGTTTTGATAATTTTATAATATTTGCAAACAAACTTTTTCTTTTCATCGAAGTCGAACACGAAGTGCAAAAATCTAGAGGAGCCTAGCGTAAAGCGCGATGCAAATACGCCCGAGCGCGTAGCGCGAGGTGAATACATAATCGAGCGCGAAGCGCGAGATCCAACAGTCGCGCGCCCTAGGCGCGCCCTAACTTGCGAGCGAAGCGTGCCATGAGAATGTGCCCGCGAAGCGGGCAGATTTTTTTATATAAAATATTATTAGTTTCATAATAAATTTTTGTAGAAAAATTCTGCAAAATATAAGTTTTTACGTGCAGACCTTCAGGAATCAGCAGTGCGGCTCGCCTTTCTCATAGGCGGCGCTGAGTCGTACATTCACGACGCCGAGCGAAATAATTAAAGCATCATAATTTTTCAGCAGCTGGACCAATGGGAGTAAAACTTTTCAGAAAACTTATGTGGACCCCAGTGAACATTTCATCCGCTAGAAGTTTATTGTATCTGAAAGTTACGTCGACAGACTTTGCGATTGAAGGTATTCAAACGATGTTTATAAAACTTTTCAGAAAAAAATTATTAACATTTTTTAATACAAATAAATGTTAATTTCGATTTTACTAACACTTTAATAATAGTCTAATGAGGAACTCCTGAAATTTTAATGTAAAAACATGGAAAACTCTGGGATTTAGAGCGAGTTGAAGTGAAAAAACACTGAAACACTTTTAATTTTAAAAAAAGTCGCTCAGGGGCCAACCGAATGGTGCAGAAAAATTGTATACCCCTTTATTGCATCCGGCGGTTCAATTGTGATATAAAAACTTTTTTGTATTCAAACCAATTCCAATTTCATTTTAAAATATTTCAAAATTGAAAATTTTCGTATTAAAAGCATTTTTTTTAGTTTTTAATTGAATAATTTTAGATTTAAATATTTTAAATTATTGTTTGTTTTCAATATAAGTAAGTTATAAATTTAATAATTTTATATTTAAATTTTCTGAATATTTTGGTTTCAATTTTAAACCTACAAAACTGTCTGATTTCTTAAATTTTTAGAAACCGTAGAGTATCAAATTAAAAGACCTGATAGTTGCACGCTTTTCAGTTTAAAGGATTTGTAATCAAAGAATTTTGAATGAAATGCCTTCAGAATAAATTCAAACCAATGAAAAATTAAAACAATTTCTCAAATTTAAGCCTTAAAAATGAGCAGATTTTAGATCCAGGCATTGAATATTGAAGTTTTTTTTTATTTGAAAAATGTCCCAAAAAGTTCGACATTTCAAACTCAGTTAAAAAAAAAACAATTTTCCTATTGAATAATTGAATAATTTCTTCAATTTTTAATGATTACAATTTTAGAATAGAATTCTGAATTTTCATGGCGAGCGCTAAATTTCCAATTTTTCCCTATCATAAGTTTAAATTTTGCGATTAAAATTGAAAAGGTTGAATTTCGAAAAGTATAATTAAAAATTTGTAATTGTTAATTTCTAAACGATTTACATTTACTTAAAGTAATTTAAAAAGTTTAAATTTTGATTTTAGAAAAATTTGTCGAATCAATTTTTATGGCAAATCAGATTTTTCTTTTTTTATAAAAATTTATATTTCTAGATTTTCCGAAGCTTTTACTTTGAAATATTTAATTTTTTCAGTTCAGTTCAGTTCAATTCAGTTTTCTTAGTAACGCCATTTCTTCATTCATTGCGGTGCGCTCTTCTCTGAGTGAATCTGCATAAGCATCCGATTCGCTCAAAGCTTGTTCCAAACTCTTCACTTCTTCCTTAAACTGCTCGTACTTCTTGGTTATGTTCTTCAATTTTTCTTCGTATTGACGCAAACTCTTTTTGAGTCGTTTAATTTCCTGGGTGGGGTTACTCACAGATGTAGGTGGCAGATTTTCATTCGAAGTAAATCGTGAAGGCTGCGAGAATAAGGACTGAATGTAAAACTTTGAAAGAAGACATATTAACAGGAAAGAGGTTACATGAGAATTCACTAATATTAATTGAAATTGACATTCCTCACAAAATTACCCAAAATCTATTTATTTGCAACAATTATGTACTGAATACATGTAGAATTGCAAGTTAAACAATAGCAGGGATCACAGCGTTCGATTGTTATTTATACGGCAAAATCTGTTTTCGTTTTGACATCTTTTGAAATATTCTCTTTGAATTACTTTTTGAAAATAAAAAATTATTATAAATTTTCTTCTAGAATTTCAAATTATTTGTAAAACTCTGTCAAAACTTCTAAATATCTTTTAACATCATTCTAATTTTTGCTCAAATTAAAAAAAAAATTTTAAAAAGCATTAAAATCTTTCAAAATCTATTTAAATATTCTCTTGGAATTTTTTTTTTCAAAATAAAAAATCATTTTCAAATTTCCTAGGAATGTTCTTAAAATCTTTACAAATTTTTAATTATTTTCAAATCTTTTCAAAACTTTTAAATATCTCTTAAACTAACTCGATTGTTTCTAAATTAATAATTGTTGAATTATTATTTATTCTTCAAAATTTATTTTTAAATATTCTTTATTATTCTTGTAAAATTAATTTTGCAAAGTGAAAAAACATTTCAAATTTTTCCACGAATCTGAAGAAATTTTTTTCATTATCTCAAAACCTTTCAAAATCCTTAAGCGCATGTAACACTTATCCGATTTGTACTTTACCGACATATTTTTTATCATACCAATTCCACGCGAAATGAGATATCGATATGAAAGTTTGTGTGAATAAAGAAAAGTTGCAATTATAATAATACGTTAAAATTTACGTTAAATGGTCATGTCGTAATTGCAAGAAGTTTATTTTTCAGCCTTAAAAAAAATAAAAAAACGAAGTCATTGAAGTCGGGCCCCTGCATGGTGGCAGTTTGCTAACGGCGGCTTCAAGCGGGTTGCCAACATGCAGGAGTCCGAGTTTAATGACAGCAACTTCGTTTTTTTATTTTTTAACGCTGAAAAATAAACTTGTTGCAATTACGACATGATCATTTAACGTAAATTTTAACGTATTATTATAATTGCAACTGTTTACATATTTATTTGGTTTGTTTATTAGTTGTAATGCCATATTACTTTACCATTACTTTACCCCCAGATAACAATGCGTGCGACGCACGTCACCCGCATTTCGTGATTCTCATGCAATGCGTGCGAGAACGCGTGCGAGCTTTATGAGTCGCATTTCGTCATCATGAAGATGCGTGAAAATTAACTTATATTAAAAAAATTTCTTAATCAATTGAATTTATTTTTCAACATGTTTTTAAATTACATACATTGGTATAAATTAAAAAATTTCAATAATTCTAATCGCAAATAAATTTCAAGTTAAATTTATTTTTTCTTTGCACTTTTAATTTGTAATATTTATGAAGAATGATCGAATAATATTAAAAATGATATGCAGTCAAAAATTTAATTTATGTTCACATAAATTTTAATTTCCGATCGTTCGTTAGGTTCGTTTTCCTTCTACACGACAGTCTACTGTTCACATTCGCTATCAACTTGATGACGCCTGACCATCGCTGGATTTTGTAAAAGTCAGTAAAAGTGTTTTCAGCATCTTTTGGCATCTGACGAAGAATTTTACTATCGTGTATTATCGTGTTTTATATCTGGCATTCCGAAAATTAATAGATTTGTGGTAAGTACAATCGAAAAAATAGTAAATATAAACCTATAACCAGTAAGTATAAAACCTAACCTATCTTTTGTATGGTACAGGAAAATAATTTACTATATGTTCAACTGTTTCTAAACCTCTTAATTAATTCGCTTTGATTTTTAGATCAATTTCTAATCATAAAAAATTTTATGAATTTTTAAACCTAAAACAATATACTCTTTCTAATGATAGAAAAATCTCTAGTAACTGATTGGGAAAAGTGCAAATTCGAAGTCCAATTCAAAATTTATTTGATTAAATGTCTCAAATTAAAATATAAAAATATTAATATTACATAATTTATTATTTTTAGAGCATAAATAATAACGACGTGCGAGCGATATGCGTCGCACGCGTGACCCGCACGACATGCGAGCGATATGCGTCTCAATTGATGACACATATATCTGCGTTGGTGAGTGCATCTCGTGCGTGTTGATTGGCACGACGTGCGTACATAATGCGTCGCATGTTGCTCGCATTTTGTTATCTGGGCCGTTACGCTGCAGCGTAACGCCTGCGTTCGGCCGGTCCGCCAGGGTTGTTTCTCATTTGATTTCCCAAATTTTCAACTCGATATCGCGTTTGGTGTGAACGTAAGTTGGTTTTGGAGAAAATGTAAAAAAATTTTTGAGGTTACGCTCCCATGGCCTTAAATTGAAAAGCTTTTCAACTTACCTGCTAAATTTAATATTACTCCCCCTCGTATGTCGGCCTTTCCGCCGTTATTCAGAGAGACGAGGATGTGGTATTTTTGCGATGGAGAATGCTTCGCGGCTACTATATCATTTTCGCGTATGTTCCTCAGTTCCTATATGGTTCCTATTCTTCTTAAATGGCATTAGCCTTGTCAATGCAATCTGCCGCAGAAGCCATTGTATGGCATTCAACTGAAAATATCTCGAAACAGCATTGAATGGCATTAACCCGATTCAATACTTTTTGCCATGAAAGACATTGTATGGCATTCAAGTGGGTGGCTCGGCGAACCGCATTAAATGGCATTAAACCAATTCAATACTTTGTGTCATGAAAGGCATTGTATGGCATTCAAGTGGGTGGCTCGGCGAACCGCATTAAATAGCATTAACGCCGATTCACTTAACAGTATTACCATGACGTCAGTTTAATGCCTTTTCATTTGTGCGCATTGAAAATGATTGGAACGAGACAAGATTCAAGCCGTAAAACGCATTTAATGGCATTTCGGACAAAAATGCAATTAGTACGCATTTCAAGGCATTGAAGTGTCTACTTTTTTAAATGCCATATATTCTATGCGTATCAATGAACTCCTTGTTACCGGGTTATCTACCACGTTCTTTCCCCCTTCCTCTTCACCTGTACATCTCTCCAACACGTGCTCCCACGATTCCCTTTCATACCCACATACCCTACACCTTTTCATTTCTTCACTCATCCCATATTTACACTCATGCCTTCTTCCATTTTGAAACGTATTATCCTGGACCACCTGCATTACTTTTTTTTAGGTTCAAAGATATAGAATATTAGATTTCTGTGGACGCAATGCAGTATATATTTTTTTATTATCTACTTCTTTTATGCAAAACTTACATTTCACAGTACCCAATAACTATATTTACTTCGAAGTGCATGATTTTGATTTTCAAAAATGTTCGATTTATCGAAAAAATGATTACATATTATATTATTCGAAGAGGAAGACACTCGTTCTAGTGTTAACAAAAACTGTAAATAAACTTTTGTTGTAAATACTTTTGATAACTCTCATATTATCATCCCTAATTATGTTACAATCCTCGTTACACCATTATGCGTATATGATAACAATTTTTTAATAATTATGTTTATAAAATAAACTGCATTCTTCTCTTCTCTTCATCCTCGAGAAATAATATCATAGAGCCTTGAACCTGGAAGGGAGATGGAATTTTGTAAATTAGTCAATTATTTAGATTAGTTTAGATTTTAGATCATGCTCACCTTTTACCAGTGGTGTAGTCCTAAAAAAAAAGTGGCCTAGCAGTACTTCCATAGAAACTTTGACTTCCGATGGAAAATTGAATTCTTGAAAATTACCTGAAACGTACCAAAAATACCTTGAAATATAATGAAAATTTCTGTCAAGTTATCAGAAAAATTATGAAAATTATTGCAAAATTCTTCGAAATATGCTTCGTGCTATAGTGCTACGTCAATTCTATAGAATTTTTCTCTTAGATTACGAATCCGAAGTCGAAAATGTTTCATCAAGACACAATTTTTTGAAAAACAGGTTCAAAAAGAAAAAAAAACAAAACATTCTTGGCCATTTTTGACATAATGTAGTGAGCACATGTGACGTGCTAGAGGCATATAATTGTCCAGAAATTGAAGTTTGAACCTTCATGTATAGCCTAGTATTCCAAAAAATCGGAAGCATTTAGGGGACTTTGCGCAGGCAAAGAACCTCTGCTGCGCAAATTCCTCATGATGCTTCCAATTTTTGGGAATAGTAGGCTTATAGATATAGAGATCCTCAAGGGAGAGTTAAGACACGTGATACACGGATGCTGATTGGTGTTGTCACGGTAAACCCCATCACTGTTAATATTAAAATGCTTATGACAGGCCCCCCAAAGCTGCAATGTATTTCACCGTGACAAAGTTTCGGACATTAGTTCAAAGCCCTGTCGTTGAGGCGCTATATTCGCCACACACAGAAAAAAAACTTTTTGTCACCGATGTATCCAGCCAGGCCGCATACTATCTCATTATTTTTAAAAATGCCCCATAGGTTGTAAACCACTAAAAATATGTTTTGATGTCGAGGAGAGCAATAAGTTCATTTGTAAAACCCGCAATATTAATTCTGTTGAATATATTTGTTACTGTAACAAAGTGTTGTGGCAAAATTGAGTGAAATATTTTTAAAAAATAGCACTGACGTTGTTATCATAACCCTTCATCCCTCTGATAAATTTTTAAAAAATCCATTAATTTTAATTTGATCACGATTATTATTAACGAAAGATTGAATAATATTAATAAATAACTATGTTTGTTGACAGTGTCGAGCTAAGGAGGTGCTTTTTATAAAATCCACAACATCAGTTCTTTCAAAATTAAATACTATAATTTAGAGAAATTCTGTGGATATTATGAAAAGTACAAAATAATGCTCTTCTATTGATCGTAAAGAAATAAAATTAATGGATTTACTGAAGAAATCGTCAACCTTTTTGTAGAATTTAGAAGAGATATGAGGTTACGATAACGTCAGAACTATTTTTGATCAATTTGTTTAAATTTTCGACAAGATTTTGTTAAATTAACATTTATATTCAACAGAATTGATATTGCGGTTGTTTGCAGAATGCACTTACTGCTCGCCACGACATCAAAAATATATTTATTTATTATTTTTAGTGGTTTACCACCTTTGTGACAGTTTCTTTAAATATTGAGGTTGTGTGCCCAGCTGAAAATTCCTGTACAGGATCCTCGGAGGATCTTGCACATGTTCCTGTACACGAAACTGCACACGAACCTGTACAGGTAATCTTGACGGTTCCTGTGCAGGAATTTGGCGAAGGAAACTGTACATGATCCTGCAAAGGAACCTGTGTACAAGATAACCTTTGCATGGTCCTGTACAGGTTCCTTCACAGATTCAATCGAGGTGCGGGTTCATGTACAGGAACATGTTCAGGATCTTATACATGAACCTGCATAGGATCTAATCCGCGAGTGTTCCCTGGTGGCTTGGCTCTCTCGATAGTGAGTTGGTTCTTCAAGGGAATAAAAGGAAGGCAAGTTTATGGCTGTAAGCGACATCAGTTTTCGCAAATCTTCATGTAAAGGACCCTATACGTGTTTCTGTACAGGATCCTTCCAAAGGTTCCTTTGACGGCTTTCTGTAAAGGATCCTATACACGTTTCTGTACAGGATCATTCAAAGGTTCCTTTGTCGGTGCAGGTTCCTTTGCAGGATCATTTAGTTTCCTTCGCCAAATTCCTGCACAGGAACCGTCAAGATTACCTGTACATGTTCGTGTACAGGAACATGTACAGGAGCCTTCGAGGTTCCTGTACAGGAATTTTTAGCTGGGTGCGGCCTACCTGGATACATCGGTGACGCAAAGTTTGATTGTGCGTGGCGAATACAGCGCTTCAGCGACTGGGCTTTGAACTATCTGCCCAAAACTTTGTCACGGTGAAATATATTGCAGCTTGGGGGGCCTGGCTTATGAGCATTAGCTTTCATGGAATCTCCTCGTAACGATTTTTCTTTTACTATTCCATATTATATATATATAGCCAGCCCGACAGGCGGGAGCGACGCGGTCCGGCGAACTGCATGACCGACGGCCCGGAAAAATGCCGGCCCACGGTGCCGGTAATATGCAGGCTGAGTGTGCAATTCGAGACTACAATTCGATATTCTATATCTGAAACGTTTTCTATTTTTAATTATTATTTAAAATATTTCGTTATGTTTATGAAATAAAAATTTCTTCCTCCAAATAGCACGAAAGGTAGTGCTATTTGGAGGAAGAAATTTTTAATTTATTAACATAACAAAATATTTTTAATAATAATTAAAAATAGAAAACGTTTTAGATATAGAATATCGAATTGTAGTCTCGCAAGTCTTGAGAACTCGATTTTGACATCCAGGAAATTAGGAGATTAAAAATAAATATATTACAATTGTTGTTTTCTAAAGAAAATAATGTTAATTATTTTCTTTTAAAAGACAGTTTGGTCTGTAGTCGGTTGGATACAATTTAGACGAATGGAGTTAACTGCAGAAAAATGCTGCTGAATCTGACGAGTGGTAAAAATTCGTTTTGCTGGATGTCAAGAGTCGAAGAACAGTTCCAATGAAGAATTGCAAATAAAGCACAAGCCCTAACTGTACAATTTTTACGACGAGCCCACAGACACTTTTATGGGCAGCGACTGTTCTTTTTTCTATGGTCGAGTTGATCCTTATATATTTATCCGGAACGAACAAAATCGCACTTTTCACTCACGTCGCGCTAAATCCGAGCGAAAATTCACGGGTGAACGCCACACCAGATGGCACACGGCAAGAACAGCTGACCCCTGACGCGCATGCGCGTTTTCAATCTCAGTCTACTCGCACTATCAGCCTGCAGCGGTCGTGCAAGTCGCAGGCCCGTCGTTCCTCGCCGTTTGCACGACCGACGGGCGTCCAATGTGCCGGATCGTTGTCCGCCCTTCGGTGGCATTCCGACTCTGCTGGCCTGCCACGTGTATTTAGCAGGCATGTTGGTCTCGAGCCCGTCGGGCCGATCACGTGCCGGCACGTATGTTATCTGGGTTAAGTTTTCTTCTGTAAATATATCTCAAATCATATAGGAAATTTTATGTGCTCAAATCAATTGTATTAGATCCTTTTCAAATTTACTGTAGAAATCAATATCCAGACATGAATTATTAACAGCAATATATTTCGAAATTAATAAAGTAATAAATGCAAGTTTCAATTGGATTTCAAAACTCAAGGATGAACGAACTTAACGTCCGCTTACAACAGTATAAATTCCTAATTCAATCTAAATTTCATCTCATTGACTTTATAAGTTCAGTGACTAATAAAAGTTTCCAGCTCGATGCTCCACCACCAAGAATCAAAATTACAGAGCACGTTAAATTTCCGACCATCGGTCCGTCACCTCACACCCAACAGACCAGAAATTGACAAAATCTCGAAGCAGTTCTGCATTCATTTCTACGATTTGAACAAAAAATGCGTATCCTACAGAAAAATAATTGATAAGAAATTTGTAGATCTTTTTTGGGTGTACAACTTTGGTCTATTTTTTTTTCTTACCTTCCCGGCAAGAAGGTGCGAATTGAATTGAATAAATATGTGTACACATATCGTAGAATTTCAACAGTTTTTAAGGCTGTTGGAACGGCGTGCACAAAAATGGCGAAATCTATGAAGAACTCAAAGCTTACTAACTTACGACAATCATACGGTTTTGAGGTTTCAAAAATGCTGTTTGAAAATTTTCTAGACCACGGAAGGGCTTTCGCGGTGGCGTTAGTTGGGATAAGTCTCTGGTTTTTTGAAAAAAAAACGGGTAACTGCTAAAAAATGAGATTAAAGTGGTTGTAGCAACCAAAGCAACGACGTGAAGTGCACAGAAAGCCGACGCACAGCTGATGGCTCAACCGTACTTGATCGTACTACGAAAATGCACTTTCGGTAAAAGTCGCATCTGCCTTGTCAGGAATTCAAATTAGAATGAAAAATGCAATTTCGGATTTTCTTTTTTTAAATTGTTTATTCACATGTCTGAATGATTGGAGAATGTAACAGCATCACTACAAGTTGAATGAAAAATGAATTTCTTTTTAGAATAATAAACTTGGTCTCGGAATAGAAAAAGTGTGGCAAGTGATAAAAGGATGCCGCTGTAAACTCGCTGATAATAATCGATAATAATTTTGCAATTTTTTAAAAATTATTTATTGAATTATTTACATATCTTGTTGTGTTCTAACGTGCAAAAACATATGAAGATGGCGCATTACGTAGAATCGTAAAAATACGGTAAGTATTGTACACCCTATTCGAGGTTTAAAAAAAATTGTATTACTCGCATTTCAATAGTTTGTAAAAAGTAAGCGCCGGTAATTAAGATATTTGCTTATTTTTTGCAAATTTTTGCTGCAAAAAATTGTTACTGAATTTCGAAGTCTGCTGTATAGAATAATTTCTATTTTAATTAATTTGCACAATGAATCTCTCCGAGTGCACTATCTCGATATCTAAGAATAATGAATCTTTGAGAATAAGAGCGATGATTTCAAAATGTCTGAAAATGTTTGCAGATTTTGTTATTTTCAATGAGAAATTTACATTTCTCCTGCAAGATATTCAAATAATAATGTTCTCTCTAGTAATAGTAAATTTTTGTGAGGTTTCTGAGTGTGCCTTTCTGAGCGCTTTTTAAATTCTGGGAATGCGAGTAATATTAGTGTTCTAAAAAGCGAGAATAGGGTGTACAATACTTACCTTATTTATACGATTCTACGTAATGCGCCATCTTCATATATTTTTTGCGCGTTACAACACAACAAGATATGTAAGTAATTCAATAAATAATTTTGAAAGAAATTACAAAATTATTATCGTTTATTATCAGCGCGTTCGCAGCGGCATCCTTTTATCACTTGCCACACTTTTTCTATTCCGAGGCCAAGTTTATCATTCAAAGGAGAAATTTATTTCTCATTCAAAATGCAGTGATGCTGTTGCATTCTCCAATCATTCGGACATGTCAATAAACAATTAAAAAAAAGAAAATCACAAATTGCATTTTTCATTCTAATTTAAAATTCCCGCCAAGACAGATGCGACTTTTACCGAAAGTGCATTTTCGTAGTGCGATCAAGTACGGTTGAGCCATCAGCGCTATCAGCTGCGCGTCGGCTTCCTGTGCACTTCACGTCTTTGCTTTGGTTGCTACAACCACTTTACTCTAATTTTTTAGCAGTTACCGGATTTTTTCGAAAAACCACAGACTTACCCCAACTACCGCCACCGCGAAACCACTTTCGGGGTCTAGAAAATTTTCAAAGAGCTTTTTGAAACCTCAAAACCAAATGATCGTCGGTAGTTACTAAGTTTTGAGTGCATCATAGATTTCGCCATTTTTCTGCACCCCGTTCCAACAGCCTTAATGCGCAATCAATCGCATATTTGAAATATGCCCTGCGTAAAGTGCCAGATAGAACCTGGATAGACTCGTGACTCTATCCGGGTGAACTACGCGTTTTGTCCCTGGGTTGTATCCCGGTCTATCCGGGAATTTCACGGGACGCTAGGACATATATTTATCCGGCTTTTATCCAGTCCTATCCGGAATCTATTCGGCATACAATTTCGTATCCGGGACCTATACAAGTCGCTTGGAAATGGGTCGCATTTTGTTGACACGCAGGGATGCTTTTCAGGCTATTAACCAGTAAAACCTTGGCACCTCCAAGAGCGCCGAAGATAAAGACGATAAGCTGAACAGAATATTCCGGGTATAACCGTCGCAACTCCCTTATAAGGTATTTATACCTCTCTTTCTTTTCTTGCTCCTTGGCAATGACGTTTTTGTCAGCTGGTGCCGAAAATTCGATAACGAACATGGTTCGTTTCTCGAAGTCAAGGAGAACTATGTCAGGCCTCGAGTGCGCAACAGAAACAATTGTCGTGAATATGAAGTTCCAGTCTCTGTGGCACTTCTCATTTTCGACAATTGACTCTATTTCTCTAGGAGCGTTTAGCAGAGAGGTATTTGGGTTAATGCCGTAAGAGTGACAAAGATGGTAATAAAGCACTCTTAGTGCCGCATTCTGACTTTGGAAGTAGGTCGATCCCGCATGATTTGGACAACTAGATAGTATCAGTCCTAGATGCTCGGGGTGTGTATGACACGCTCTGCAGTTATCATCGGGAAATGACACCGTCTTCACATGTAAAAATGAAACCCTCCGTGCCCGACTTCAATCCGTGTGATTTGAAGAAAGCAAACGTTAGCTCATACGACATCGACTCATCCTCCACATTTCTGTGGAAGATGCCGTGCATCCTCTTGTCGAGGAGCTGTTCGCGTAAATTTTTCTCCTGTGCTTTCTTAATCCGAGCCTTCAGGAGTTAGTACTCGAGATGGATAATATTTGATGCATTTTGCTCACCCCTGATATTGAAGTCAAGGCCGATTGTTTCAGCAGCCTCCTCCGCTGCTTTGTACAGAAACGCCCCTTTGCTCATTTTTTCGTGTTTCCTGTCCATTTTAAGAAGAGGGTCTTGTCCATTTGCGAATAGATGTGCTGTACCCAGAATAATCCTGTTGTGAAGACATTCAAGATTCAGTATTCCGCGACCACCTCGGTTGACAGTTCGGAAGACCATATCCGTCGGATGAGACGTTTGTATCTGCATCGGAGAGTATCCTTTATAGATGTCACGTCCTGAATGCGACTCTGTGGCACGCCCAGGTATGTATAGGTCTCTCCAGCGCCAAGGTGTCGTATAGCGCTTCTGTCGACGAGCTCAGGGTTATCGGGGATGCCATTAAGTTTTCCTTTCTTCAAATAAACCTTGGCGCATTTCTCTAACCCGAACTCCATTCCAATCTCTTGAGTATACTCTTTGACAATGTCTAGAGCTAGATGTAGTTTCTCTTGATTTTTAGCATAGATCTTAAGATTATCCATGTAAAATACATGGGTGACCTTATGCTTTCGATTTCCAGGTTTACAGCAGAGGTACCCTTCGGAATGGCGAAGTGCAAGAGATAGTGGCAATAATGTGAGGCAAAAGAGGAGAGGGCTCATGGTGTCGCCCTGAAACACACCTTTCTGAAAGGTGGCACTGTTAGTGATCACACGATGTTTTCCAGATTAGATAGTAAATCTGGTTTTCCAAAGCAGCATTAATCTCTCTATGCACCTCACGATGTGTGGATGAACCTTTAAGCTTTCAAACAGACAGATGATAAGTCTACGGGAGGTTGAACCGAAAGCTTTCCGGTAATCAATCCAGGCCATCGATAGGTAACGCTGATAGGATGCTGCGTCTTTGCAGACACATCTATCGATGAGCAGTTTCGCCCGACATCCTGCTACACCTTTCTTTCAGCCACGTTGTTCACACATCTCTCGCCACATAGGTCCAATTGTCCGAACAATCCTATCATTTAGGATAGCTGTAAAGATCTCATACAGTGTGTTCAGATAAGTTATTGGCCTGTAATTCTTAGGGTCAGCTAAGTTGCCCGTCTTCGGCAGGAGCACTGTGCGCCCTTCCACCAACCACTCCCGAATAGGGTCTTCCGACTTTAGATATGAGGTGAAAATGCGGGCCAGATGCTGGTGGGTTGAAGGAAACTTCTTCCACCAGAAGGTCTTGAAACCATTTGGTCCCGGAGCGGAATAGTTCTTCATGCCTCTTAATACGTTTTTCACCTCCTTGGTAGTGATAGGTGGGCATTCCTCCTCAGGTATTATGAGGGCACTGCACAGCTCCTTGAAGCTATTTATATTCTTTGAGTTTTCTTTCAGTGGATGCTGGACCTCGTAGACTTCTCTCCAAAATGCCTCGACTTCCTCTGGTGCGGGCGGGTGGACGACAGTAACTGCAGCATCTTGGAAGAGTCGAGATAGGTCAGACAAAAACTGTTGATTTTCTCTGACCCACCTGCCTCTCCGCTCTAGACTTCTCCTAGCGTTAGATACTACTCATATTCTGTCAACAATATGCTGCCTGATGGTCAGTAGCATTGACTTGTTGAGTGTGTGATGACGGATCCGCGGGACGCGTACTGCCTTGCCAAGCCTATCTTTGTGCTGAGTTGATGCATTCGTCTTTTGGTATTATGATCAACCGTTGGTTTTGGTCACGGTTTGCATCTGCCAAAGCTCTCGCTGCATTATACACTAATTGATAGTCCAGAGGTCGGATTCTTCGGAAAAATCTCCACGAACCTCATCATCCAGTTCAAGCAGATCTTTAGGCTTGAGAGAAACCTCAATGTTGACGTTTCTCCGGGTCCTGAAGCATCGCTCTTCTTCTATTGGATGCCTGCTCGAGGTTGGTCTCAGTGTCGCCTCTCTTTCTCTGTTGCCAGCTTGTTCTGGCTGCGGTTGAGTAGGCGCTCCGCTTATATAACCCCTTTTCCGGAGTTCCTCGGCACGGTTTCGCAGCCGTTCATGCGAAAAATGCAAGACCTCTGGGTGTTTCTCGCACCACAGAGTATGCAGTCGCGCCATGTAACTTTTCCGTTCAGGGGCCATACTGGTATCATAGCACTCCAGCAGGTCGTCCCTGAGTCGATCCGTCCACCCAAAAGTGACGAGATTCCGCCGGTCCACCGCATTGACTCCGTCTTGATTGGCTCATCCAACTCTAGGATAGTCTTTAAATGAGTATTATATATAGTTCATATTTAAAGTCGGAGACGCCCATTCCGCAGTGGCTGGTGTTAGGACGCACTATACTCCTGCCGAAAAAAGGCAACCTGTCCAACCCAGAGAATTACAGGCCAATAACACACTGTATAAGATCTTTACAGCTGTCCTAAACAACAGGATTGTTCGGCGAATTAGGCCTGTGTGGCGAGAGATGTACGAACAACGTGGCTCGAAAAAAAGTGTAGCAAGCTGTCGAGAGAACCTGCTAATTGACAGGTTTGTCTGTAAAGACGCTGCAGCCCATCAGGGCGCCCTGTCAATGGCCTGGATTGACTACCGGAAAGTTTTCGATTCAACCTCTCATACTTATCATCTGTCTGTTGGAAAGCTTGAAGGTGCATCCACAAATAGTGAGATGCATAGAGAGATTGATGCCTCTTTGGAAAACTATATTTACTATCTCATATAGAAATTATCATGTGACAAAGAACAACCTCACCTTCCAGAGGGGCGTCTTTCAGGGTGATACCATGAGCCCTCTGCTTTTTTGCATTACACTTCTGTGCCAAAATGAATCTGAAGAATGGAAAGATTACTGCTGTCGTTCCCAAGGACCCTGAGCTTCTGGATATAAGTGTCATTAGACATCTTAATACTGAAGAAACCTATACATACCTGGGCGTGCCTCAAAGCCGCATTCAGGACGTAACATCAGTGAAGGAATCTCTCCGAAGCAGATACAAGCATCTCCTTCGACAGATTTGGTCTTCCAATCTGTCGGCGTTGAACCAGATATCTGCGACTGACATGCTTGCCATCCCGGTTCTACTCCACTCGTTTGGGGTGGTTCAATGGACGAAGAACGAGCTTAAGGCCCTTGATATCACCACACGTAAGATCATGCATATGCATAAAAGCTTGCATATCAATTCTTCAGTTCCGCGATTATACATTTCACACCGTCAAGGCGAACGCGGACTTCTGAATCTCCAGTGTCTTCATAACCGAATTGTGCTAAGTACAGCTTACATCGTAGCGAATGGCAGAGATCCTCTCCTAAAAATGATCAGGAACCACGAGATGATTGGCGAAGGAGCGTTCCTTTACAAAGCCGCAGAGAAAGCGGCAGAGACCCTTGGCCTGAATTTTAACATCAGAAGTGAGGAAAGTGCATTATTCCATCTAGATACTTCACTTCTAAAAGCCGAAGTGAAGAAAGCAGAAGTTGAAAATTTTCACCAACAGCTACTCGACAAGAAAATGCAAGGAAACTTTCACAGAAATGTAGAAAAACAGTCCTTGTCGAAAGAGCAAACTTTTGCTTTCCTCAGATCAGGGGTTAACTCAGGAACAGAGGGTTTTATTTTCGCATGCCAGGACGGTGTCATTTCCACCTTAGCATACCGTGACCGCATTTTATGTCCAGACGTTCCCAGTGATAGGTGCAGAGCGTGTCATGCACACGCTGAGTACCTAGAACACATACTATCGGGTTGTCCGACCCACACAGGAACGACGTATATGTATAGACATAATGCGGCCCTGAGAGTGCTTTATTACCATCTTTGTCGCTCTTACGGTGTTGGTCGCGACCCTGCCCTGCCGAACGCTCCAAGGTTGATAGAGTCAATTGTCCAAAAAGAGATGTGCCAAATTTTCTGGAACGACGATTTTCGGACAGCAGTCTCCGGTGCGCACTCGAGGCCTGACATCGTTCTCCAAGACTTCGAGAAACGAACTCTATTCGTGACCGAATTCTCGGCTCCGTCCGAATACAACATCACTGCCAAGGCACTTGCGAGATGGATGCAGAAAGCTGTCATCCTTGGGTCGCTTCGTGTCCTCAAGACACACGAGGGTTTCGCCGGCCTGTCGTTGTGATTTCATCGTGCCCTGTGACCACCCATCTCAGAGTTGTTAGACGTGGCCATAAGTGTGATTTACCACGGTTCTACTGGGAGCCGGTGTCATTTTTCAAATGGCAGTTGCTCTCAGTGGAACCATGCGGTGGTTGTTTGACCTTTTTTTGTGAATTATATATATAGTCAATCTTTTACCGACTATCATTAATTACACGATATATCTAAAAACAATATTTAGCAATTGCAATGAAAAAAATTGAAAGGTTATGACTATGTATAATTTGAAAATCATATTAGTACAGTACTTTTGTATAACACTTTTTCCTCGTAAATAATGTCACAAGAGGAACGTAGGAGATTCAAATTAAGAAAAAAATAAACACTCCGTAAATGTTCTGCGAATTATCAACAGACGTTAAAATAAAATCATAAAAATGGCATATTGTTTAAAAAAACATTTGCTTTCCACTTATACAGAATGATATTGATACAAGGATATTTCTTCATACAGAATCTTCTGTAAATAAAATTAAGAATATACATAATAATTTTAATTTTATTTTTCCTGTATTAAAATGTCAAGAGATTGAAATGGCCAAATTGCTTTTTTATTCTATGACAAAAATAGAAGAAGTAAAACTCTGATTTACTATCATGTATTTTATTAATTTGTACCTATTAACAGTTTATCAAGAGCCTCTTGATGTTTTTGTTCTTGTACTTTTCGAATATAGTAATTAAGTGAATTTCGTGAAGTGTCTTTAGAAATGGAAGCACGTTGTGATATCTGCATACAATTAGTTAAATAGATTGTTATAAAGAAAACGTTGTTGAATGCGGGGTCAAAACAATTCCCTTGAAGTTTAATTCAAAGGAACTATCTATGACTCTAACATTTTCCTGTTACCAACAATTACCGACTTCTCGAAAATTCGAGGGTTTGTGTCCATGCTCAATTTATAATCTAGTATAATAATGATCTTCTACATTTCTTTAGGCGCTTTTAAATTTAGCATGGATACGAACCATAGGGCCCAGTTACACTGGCGAGCGTACATCAGCAAGCCTGCGTAGAATAAGGTAGCTTTTGGCAGTGGCTCTCTGTCGCATACGAGGAGTCCCTGCGCCTCTTTTTACCGACACAAACCTGCCCTGCTTAAAATGTCGGGTAGGACGCGGTTAGAAACCGGTTAGAGGTGGGTTGTAAACGGCCCAAACCGCGCCGTAACCGATTTTTGTCTCCGGGTTATAACCGACACCTAACCAGGCTCTATCTGGTATTATACAATATTCGTATCCGGTTTCTAGCTGGTTTGTAACTTGATCCACAAAATACTTCCACCCGGTTCTTATCCGGCCCTAACCGGCTTGTACCTGATTTTTATCTCCAGTTTATATCCGACACCTAACCGGGCTCTATCCGGAAACATGTAATGTTCGTAACCGACTCCTATACGGTTTTTAACTGGGTCCACAAAATACTTCTATCCGCTTCTTATCCGGTCCAAACCGCGCCGAAACCGGTTTTTGTCTCCGGGTTATAACCGACACCTAACCGGACTCTATCTGGCATCATGTAATATTCGTATCCGGTTTCTACCGGGTTTGTGACTCGATCCACAAAATACTTCTAACCGGTTCTTATCCGGTCTTAACTGGCCCGTACCCGATTTTAGCCTCCGATTTATACACGAAAAAAAA
>CAKNYM010033543.1:0-17221 GCA_932195095.1 Andricus curvator
GGTAACTCCTCGAGTATCATTTTAGAAATTGCTAACTTTCATCATTTGCCGACCCGCAACGTGCACCTTTAAAGTAACTTTTAGTTTCATCCGCCAAGAGGGCGCAGTTATCAGCGCATGTTTTTCACATTCTCTTATTCCATTAGATTCACTTCTATTTACCCGGCACAAACCCAAGAAAGATGTAAATATGTTATTATTTTGCTTTCATGGAAAAAAACATTTCTTCTTGGTGTTTAAAACGTTCTCATTGTCTCGATTGAATAATTCAATGCGCATAAAGTCCAAAAATCAACCGTTTTCGAGTTACAGAGGGTTAAATTTCGAACCATTGTAACAAACCTAGGCCAATATCTTAAAAACAGAAGATCAAAGAAAGAAATGTGCCCTAAAAAAGTTATATTGTACTTTAAGGGGGAAATGCTCGTTTGTTTTGATATTCAGCCAATAAAGACAAGATATGAGCAGGAAATCAATATCCAGCAAAGAAAGGCAAGATGTTGTCAATACCCAGCCAATAAAAAGACACGACATGAACATGACTTAGTCGATATCTAGCCAACAAAGTCAAGAAATGAGCAGGCTGTAGCCAATATTCCGCCAATGAGGGCAAGATATGACCATTATATAGTAAACATCTAGCCACATTCTCACAATTTCGGGGTGATTGTTTTTTGTGAGTCCACTTGCCTCTTATAATTGCGGGGTGCTTGTTTTTTTAAACCCTTTGTCTCTCATAATTGCGGGGTGCTTTTTTGTGAGTTCTCTTGTTTCTCATCGTTTATGGCCCGAATTAGTCTTTGTGATGGATAACGAATTCTTCCTTGATGGCGAGCTTCCCCACAGAACCATAATACACTGCTTATGTGTGCGTAAGTTTCAAGCGTTCGAGTACCTTCTGCAGGAGTAAGTTCTCCATCGTCAGCCATACCGTAGTCCACGTCATCTTCACCGTTCGGTCTATAGGCAATCTAGATTTGATGCCTAGACGCGTTACGAAATCGAGAAAAAACTATAATTCTTATAAGCCTCGTAACATCTCAATGTGGAATTCTTTGTCATTATCTCTTTGCAGTTTGTCATGCACATAAGAAGGCGCGAGTTTAACTTGGTAAACCTCAGCTGTGGGTTTTTTTGAAAATTCAAGGGTCAAGATCGGGAAATCCAATAATTGGCCCACATCTAATTGAACCCATCGTTAGGTGTTCCTTGTATTGAGGTTTTCTACCTGAACCTGTGCTTGTACGAAATTTGGTTCGCTAGATTTTTCAAGCAATTCATTGGCCATTTCGGCATCAGCTCTTTCCAAGCCAATCAAAGAATGGTATCTGTTATTGATAGCTCCAGCTCTCCAACAAAAATTGCCTAGGTTAGGAACGTGATGTATCTGATGTTACTACTTGCTAAAAGAATTTGAAAAGTGATTTGATGTGTCCGTTCCTAGCTTCGATGATCCAGTTAGACTTTCTCACTAAGTGCGATTTGTTAGCTTCTTCTGTTTTAAGTTGATGCTGATGTGGTGGAAGAAAAGCAGGCATTTTCTACGTAATACCCGAATGCTTCAGAAGATTAGTGGGATGCCGATATCCGCATCAACAATGACAATATCGTCTTCCTGGAACCATCTATACATTATATCACCGTCTCTTACGAATTCATTTTGTAATATAGCAGCAGCATCATTATTGCGGCTGTCAGAAAAGTAAGGTCCTTGGATGTCGATATTATATAATTGATTGGCCAAATCTGTGATATGTCTGACAACATAATCTTCCCTCGTGATTGCGTCAAATCCGATGTTGTTAGGCACGAAACGCTGCATTAGAGATTGCCTGTCCGTGGCGATTACTGTACTAACTGCCTGTCTACTTGAATATGACCTTGAAGAAACCATCCGATAGACCTTGACGTAGTTTACACAAAAACATCAGAAAATCTTTTTTCTTCACATACCTGTAACCATCTTCACAGGGGACAACTTCAAAACTGGACACTTCTCGGAACTGTTCTTTGGTTACAGAACAAAGGCATTCAAATTCAATGTCAGACAGGCTATTTTCGTCAGCATGTCTAGAGTCTGACTCATAGCTACATTATGAAGCACGTGTAAAAAAGCTTGTAGCAGTGGGCCCCTAATTACGTATGGCCGGTTAATATAACATAAAACTTCTAAAAGTGGTTGCAGAGGGAAACAGTTATCATCCAAATGATTTCGACATGATTTTATGTTTTCCGGGATGTAGATATTGCATAAAATAAAAACATGGCAAGTGATATTCCTATTCTGCGTTAAGATATTCAATCTTGAACAAGTGGGTTCTTCTTTAATGGCAACGTTTTCGTTACGAATCGATTGATTGCAATTAGCGCATAATATATTTGTCAGATGTGTAACTTCCAATGGCGGTCTTTGACATCTATCTCGTCTGTGGATAGCAATTTCTTTTTTGGCATTATTCTCATCTCTGGCGATTCGAATTATAAGACGAGGAGCAAATCGTCCATTACAAAAGTAACAACGTAAGACTTTTCTAAATGCCATTATGATGAAAGATTTATAATCATAGAATGCGAGTGTTGAATTTGGGTGGTGTGGTTGGATGGGTTCGTTCGGGTTGGTTCGTTTGAGCTGATTGGTTTGAGTTTGTTCGTTCGGGTTGGTTTGTTTGAGTTCGATCGTTTAGTTCGTATGTTTTGGTTCGTTCGGGATATGGTTCATTTGGGTTAGTTCTTTTGGTTTGGATTCGTTCGTTTGGGTTAGTAAGTTTTGGTTAGTTTGTTTGGGTTGGTCGGTTTGTGTTAATTCGTTTAATTTGTTTGGTTTGAGTTGGTTTGAGTTGGTTTGAGTTCGTTCAGGTTACTTCGTTTGGGTTGGTTCGCTTTGTTTGGGTTGGTCGGTTTGGGTTTGTGTGGGTGGGTTGATTTGTGTTGGTTGGTTGGTTTTGATTATTTTGTGCTGTTTTTTTTGGGTTGGTTGGTTTGCGTGGGTTGGGTGGGTTTGGGTTGGTTCGTTTGAGCATGCTCGCTTGCGTCAGTTTTTTTGGGTTCGTTTGTTTGGGTTCGTTTGGCTTGGTTCATTTGGATTGATTGGCTTGAGTTAGCTCATTTAGGTTAGTTCGTTCAGTTTGGTTAATTTGGTTTTTTCGTGTTCGATCATTTGGGCTGGTTCCTGTTGGTTTGAGTTCGTTCGTTTCGGTTGGTTCATTCGTGCGGTTCGTTCGTGAAGTTTCCTTCAGATTAGTTCGTTCGCAACAAACTCTTCATATCTTGCCTTCATTGGCTGGGTATTGACTACATCCTGCTCATATTTTACCTTCATTGGCTGAATATTGGCAGCAGCCTGCTCATACCTTGTCTTTGTGGGCTGAATATTGACAACATCTTGCCTTCATTTGCTGGAAATTGATTTCCTGCTCATATCTTGTTTTTATTAACTGAATGCCAATAAAAAATGAGAAGTTTAGCTTGAATGACCTTGAAAAATGACCTGTGTCATGACTTCCATTTTCGGACTTTGTGCCCATTGACTTTTCCAATCGCGACGATGAAAACTACAATTTTACCGAGTTTGTTCAAAATCGACAAGGATCCATGTCATGTACATTTTGTGTCTAGTAAATGGATAATTTTGTATTATTGTTCGGTAGTAAAAACTGTACATATAGAAACTTGCCATCAGTTTTGAACAAATAGGAATTTTTTTTAAATCTTCAAATCAAAAAAGAGAACAGAAAATATTAACCGATTTCAAGAATTTTCTTTTCACTTTTTTCGGATGCCAACTCACCAATTTTTTCCTCAGCTGGAACGATTCGATTAATTCTAGCATTTTCACTATTCTTATTTTTTATTTTGAAAAATAAATTACTTATCTTTAATTCCAAATTATTCACGAATACCTTTTATTTCAGAAAGGCCAAATAATTTACTGGCTACGGATCATAAAAAATGGAAAATACAACATGTATTTCCGTCAAAGAAGAGCAAGTTCACTTATGCATCTGGACATTGCAAAAATCGGATTTCGTATTTGCTGAAAACGCTGAAAACATTGGAAACATTTTCCAAGAATCAATAAAATCACCAGAGTATTTTGCACAAGAATTCGTCAATTTAAAGTGGTTTTTCGTACTAAAAAAATTACAAAACATTGGAGTTTATAACCTTCTTCTTTTTTGCGAAAGCGTTAAAAAATCGAATCTTGAATTGAATTTCACTTTTGAGATTACAACAAAATTTTTCCAATATTCACCAAATACAGTAAAATGCAGCCCTCTAATGATAAACGGAGTGCGGAATCATAAAATTCTAAGCTTTTTTATCTCTAAATGCAATCCAGAAACATATATCGAAGGGAATTGCCTCTATTTGCCCAAACTTTTTTCTGAGCTAATGAAAGAAATTACTATTGTCTGCAGAATAACACAACATGAAAAATCATTTCAATTTCTAAGAAGCTTTGAATCTTTTTACTTAAAAGAAAAACTCAGCGATGTAGTAATTGTCGTCAAAGAAAAACAATTCCACGCACACAAAATGATTCTGGTCGCAAATAGTCCAGTTTTTCTTGGAATGTTTTCCCATCAAATGATAGAAAATATTTCAAGTGAACTCAAAATTGACGATTTTGAAGCGAAAGTGGTTAAGGAATTTTTACGTTATCTTTATACGGGCAAGGTTTCAAATTGGGATAATTATATAGACAAACTTTTTGCAATTGCTCATAAGTACCAAGTGGAGGATCTGAAAAATAAATGCGCGCTGTTATTATTTGAGAATGTGACAATTGAAAATGTGATCCATGTCCTGATTTTGTCTGATATTTATGATTCGGAAGATCTGAAGAAGAAGTGTTTGGGTTTGATCAATAAGAATTACGAAAAGATTAGAGACAAGGGTGACTTGCAGAATTTAGAAAGGCAACCTCGTCTTCTTATGGATATTTTAAAAGCTACAAGTGAACAAATTTATGAAGAAACTGAACCTGTTATTGAATCTTCTATGGTCAAAATACCAAGCAAAACTTCCTGTCTGTGGACCGTAGAAAGTTATTGGGAATACTGCGAATCTCCTCATTTTGAAATGGAAACTGGGAACCCCGGGAAATATTTTTCCTGGTGGTTTACAATGGTTCGGAACAATTTGCTTCTTTATGTCGCTATAGATGATCCAGCCAAGTTTTTTTTGGAACTTACAATTTTTCTTCAAAGACCTTTGATATTAAAAGGAAAGTCTAAATTTCAAATAAATCTTGATCAAATTACGAAACCCTATAAAACGAGTTTGAAAAAATGGCGAGGAAATGATACAAAGTTGATACTATTCTGTAAAGCAGAGCTGATTCCAAAACCAGGAAACGAGATTTCTAATGACCTTCGAAATTTCGAAGAAGGATTGTCCTACGAATTTTTCTTCCAGAATACAAATTGCAGCGACGTGACACTTCACAATCAGGGAAGGCAATTCCCAGCCCACAAAATTATTCTCGCTAACAGGAGCGAGAAATTAAAGAAAATTTTGTTGCCCAACGAATCTTTCTTCGAATTTACGAAAAAGAACGAAACTCGGGGGAAGGAAATTGAAAATCTTCGAATGGATGATCTAAAACCGGTAGTTTTTGCGAAGTTTCTCAAGTACATTTACAATGGAGAGATTGCAAATTTGGATAATTTAGCGGCTGAGCTGTATCTAGCGGCGAGAGAATACGAGGTCGAAGATTTAAAACTTGTCTGTGAGAATATCTTACTGACAAATCTTGACGCGAATAACATCATTTCGACTCTCATCTTTTCTGAAAAGTATAATATCGAGTGCTTGAAAGATAAATGTATTTTTTTAATAGCGAAATGTTTCGAAGAAATTGAGGAGAATAAATTAAAGAGTTTGGAAAGGACATATCCAAAGTTGTTGATGGAAATTCTAGAGGTGAAACACACTGGAAGAAGACTTCAGTCGAGTGAAAATAGTTTCTTGCCTCATGTTTTAAAAGAAATTAGCAAGAAAATTATTTCGTATGGCTGCGGCGAAGTCTGGTATTTGTGTCTTTATTTTTTAACTGCGGAAACAAAAATGAACGAGGTTATTGCAGAAAATTCCAAATCATATTTACATTCTTATATCTTATCACTTTACAACTAATGTTATTCTTATTCTTCAGTTACGCCGTCTCACGTGAAATTACTCTATAGAATTTACGTATAAAAGTGATTTTACAAAAATTACACATGCTGAAATTATTTATCAAGACAAAAATAGTATACAAAGAAAACCTGATCCTATCTAATAAAATTGGCGGAACAAAATTTTTAAAAGTTTTGGTAAGATACAAAAATAATTTTAAACTTAAAAAGATTTCCACAAATTTAAAGCAAATTTAGATTTTTTAAGTTATCGAACAAAAAATTTACAAGCTTTCAAAGCATTTTGAAAAGTTTCAAGATTATAAAACATTTTCTTTGAATTTCTGGAAAATTTTTTCATGATTTTTTATTTTATAAAATTTGTTTTAAGGAAATATTCAAAAGATTTCAAATGATTTCATTAAATTTCGGAAAAGATTCTAAAAGATTTAAAAGCAAAATATTTTTATTTTACACGATTACACAAAATTGTAAAAAAATTCGAATAACTTTGAGAAATATTTAAAAGTTTTGAAAAGATACAAAAATAATTTTAAATTTACAACGTTTCAAAAAATTTGAAACAACATGTAGATTTTTTAAGATTTCGAGGAAAAGATTAAGAAGCTTTTTAAGAATTTTGAAATGTTTCATGAGAATAAAAAAATGTTCTTTAGATTTCTGAGAAAATTTCAAATGATTTTTTATTTCACAAAATTTATTTTTGGAGAATATTTAAAAAGATTACTTATTATTAAAATAATTAAAAATTTGAAAAGACCGAAGATTTTAAGGTGATTTTTTTTAGTTTTATAGAATTAAAAAAAATACAAAATTCAAATAATTTGAAAAGATATTCACAAAATTGAAAAGTTTTGGAAAGATTAAAAAAGAATTTTAAAGTTAAAAAAATTTTAAACTAAAAGTAAATTATTGAAGATTTTGAAAAAAAATTCGAAGCCTTTTAAGAAAGAAAAATTTTCAAAATTTTAGGAATAATTTGAGTCAGTTAAAAAGATATTTAGGAATTTACATTTTTTAGAAGTTCTAAAGATATTATTTTTTTTTAACAACAGCATGAGATACAAGATTAATATATAAGTATATAAATACATGTCATAATCTGCTGCGATATTTGCTTAGGTCCTAAGACCTGTGCAAAGAAGGCGAAATATGCACGTCTAGTTGATTAGCTTTTACAAACAGATATAGACTTATTAGGCTATGAAGACATAATAAGGTTCCTGAATTTTAAGACTCCAGGTAGATACATTGCAAGACGTCATAGTTCTTTTTACCTGGAGAGTTTAGACGCACTATCCAGAACATACCAGAGGCTGTAAGGCTCATCGCGGGCTCAAAAAACCATGTTCTAACATCTCTGTACATGGGATTACAAATTGAAAAGAGTTGCACCTTACTGAAACCAAAACTAAGTTCTCCCAACGAAAATCTCCCTCCCGTGAGACGAACCTGCGCGAGAACTCTGGCAGACTTGAAGAGAGTGCCATTAGTCAGGAACTCGTGACCCATTGGGTGAATACAAAGATAGGGCAGCACCTGCAGGGATGTAGACTGCGCCAACCCGCGCATGTAACAGACAAATTCTAGGCAGTCTCTCTTCCCCCATGCCCAGAACTTTCTCTAATCAGTTCAATGCCATTTTTAAGATATTATAGGCAATTGGGTATCTACCTAGCTCTAGTCTCAGGGCATAACCTGGAGTATAAGGAGGAAGCCCAAGCACTTTCTTGAAGAAAGTGGTTTGAATAACCTCGACTTTCTCGAAGTATTTTAGTCCCCAAATTCCTATGGCATAGAGCAGAACATTGGCTACGAGACTTTGAAAAAGAATCAATTTGGAGCGCCAGGACTCTGCTTTTGAGATCCGCAGAACTTGCAAAGTTGCCCCCATGGCCATCCTTGCGGCAGCAATTTTTTATTACAAGCCAGTGCAAAGGTGCCAGAGTTCGAAAATGGTTTCCCCAGATAGTTATATTCCCTGACCATCTCGCGCTGTGTGTCATTGAAAGTGAAACCCGGAATCCTAGGTGGCCGTCCTCTATGAAAGATCCTGGTCTTGGTCTTTGAAGTATTAACCTCCAAATGATTTAGGTCACAATACTCAGCAAGGAGATTAATTTTCCCCTGAAGATCAATGCGAGAAGTCACGATATCATCGGTATATGCCAGCAAAATAATCTCCACCAAATGATTGATAGAGATCCCCCTTTCTCCCCGGTTCCGTACAAAATCTTTAAGGTCTCCAATTAACAAAATAAAAAAAACCGGACATCTTAGCTGAATCGTAAAGGTTTTTCATTATCTTAATGAATTTCGAGCTAATGCCCGCCCAGATAACAATCGTGCGACGCACGATACGCGCACAGCGTGCCAGGCACGTCGTGCGTGCAAAGATGCATTACGTGAACCAGCACGAGGTGATAGGCACTTAGTGCGGGCGCAGTGTGCTACAGTATGCCATCATGCGTGTAAGCATGCAATGTCGAGATCGTGCGACGCACGGCGTGTAGTCACTGTGTTGACAACCTTATGCGCATTCACTTTATGTAAGATTTTTGCACGCATTAGGACCGCACGCGTGCGACCAGCACGTCGTGCTAGCGATATGTCCATCAATTGAGCGCGCATCTGTCTGCTCAAGTCAATGCAAGCCGTGCAGATTGATCCTCACGCGCGCGTGCATTATGCGTCACAGAATGCACATATATTGTTATCTGGGCAGTTGCAATAGTTTAAACCGAAGAAGCTCGTAATTGACTGAAGGAAAGGCCCTTGTAAAATCAACGAAACACGCAAAAACCTTACGTCCAGGAGTGGAGAGATGAATCTGAATAATAGAGTTTAGAACAAATATATGGTACATACAGCCTCTGGAAGCCCTGAAACCTGTCTGAAATTCGGGTATACAATTCGCAACATTTGTCCACTCAACAAGCCTATCCAGGAGGATCCGTGTAAATATTTTTGCAATAGAATTTACGAGCGCTACATCTCTGTAAGAGCCCAGACGTGGTGTTCCTTCGGCGAGAACATCATCGTGTCCAGGGGCTTTCCTTGGTTTACGTTTACGGAAACCAGCCTTTGTTTCATCTTTTGAGATTCGGGCATCCAGAAGGGGATGCGTATTTTGCGCCCCAAGAAAGATCACGGTTCACTTTAGGACACAAAGTATTCGCGAAAGCTTGCCATGCTTGAATGTCAATGTTACTACTCGGTGCAAGTCTATAGGCTTAAAGAAGTTAACTGCTCTCAAAAACTCCATCGTCCCTCTGGCAGATGCAAGAGCCTCTTGAAAGGCCTTCTCATACCAAATTTTCTTGGAGATCAACAGTGGACTATAAGCATTTTTTATCTAAGTTAAATTTTTTAATATCCTTCAGGACAAACCCTGACCTTTTACACTCTCAGGATATTTTCAGCTTCTCTTTTGGCATTGAAGCATGCCGGGCGCCGCCGGCGAATCCGGGAGGATAAGTGAATCTAGGAATAGCCCCCTTCTGTCCTCCCTCCAGGTCAGCCTTGCATTCATATTAATTTTACGCTTTACAGTATTAGCCTCTCGTAGCCCTCCTCCTCCCGGTAGCGATAGCTCTATACTCTATGTTTTATCACTTCAATGAAAGGTAAAGCGCATGCCGCGAGATCTATAGTACTCCCCCCTCCAGAAGAGAGGCGAGTAAGGCTGGCTGGATAATCACACTTAAATCTTCCGTTCAGTATAGCAAAACCACGTAATTGTAAACAATCAATCAGGGTAGTACCACGTTTACATTTTACTGGATCGGTTACCAGCCTCTCAGAGCTCGCATTCGCCCCCACGGGTATAACATCAGGACATACCTGATTCAAATTCCCGATCCGCGCATTGACGCCCCCCCAGAATTATAGACGTGGATGGATGTAACGTACTCCTTTATTCTTTCAAGGACCGTATACAAAGCGTCGCGCAAATATTCATGGTCAAGACTCGGTCTGAAATAAATAAGCGTGGCAATAAAAACCATAGAAATATCTGCGCACTTTACAAAAATCTACTGTGGTAAAGTATCCAGTAACTCACAGGTAAACCTTTTCCGACACACAAATAGCGCCAAACCCCCACTAACTCTACCAAATCTACTTATACTCTTCGCATCGACAGTGAAGAGGCCATGCTGAGACAAGCAAGAGACGGCCGATAGGAGCCAAGTTTCGGTCAGGCATAAGATATCGGAGTCCAAGTTGAACATTCCACCGAGAACAGATCATTTACTGTTCATACGAGAGCTACTCGATCCTCTTCGGGGAGTTTTTGTCGAGTTCTGGAGTGGGTTTCCAAGTAGAAAATTACTAATGGAGCCGTCCCTGTTTCGACGAGACTCCTCGGACGAGGAAGCTGATTCCGACCCTGACCCAGTTTCTTTGGAGGGTCTATCTCTCTCTCTTGACTGTGTCCTTCGCCTCAAGAATGTCTCTAACGAGCTGGACGGAGGGTTAGCAGACATGACACTAATCTCGTCAGATGACAGCACTTTCCCGTCGAATTCCAAGTGGTTCCCTTTTATTATTACTTCAAAATCTTGATCAATTGAGCTGCTCTTCTTCTGCATGAGCTGTCTTTTCGCCTGCCTTTCAAGCTTCAACCTGTTACTCCAAACTGTCAAGACTATGGCCGTGAGGGATTTAGATTTTTGAAAGACCTGGAATCTTCCAGATGGAGACCCCAACCTAATCAACACCGATCTGGCACCAGGCTTCTTTCCCAGACAAAAAGCAGATTCCATCACAAGAGATTCTACTTTAGCTTTCGAGAACACCCCACGAACCGATGAGACTAGGTTGTTATTGTATGACTCAGTGTCCTTGAACTTATGCAGAATCACATTTTTGGCACAGGCATCCTTTCGGAGCTGCGAAACATCTTCTTTCAGCAGTTTCATGACGTTTTCCAAATCCGTGTTTTTCTTCTGCAGATCATTCTTTAATTTTAGAGTTTCTGTTTCTCCTCTCAGAAGGTATAATTCGCCCGGAATCTGAGCGATCGAACCCAGTAAAAAGAAACTAATTGAGGCAATTTTTAGGGGAGCCAATTCATTTGAATGTGTCAGCACGAATTAATTTCAGTGTCAGCCAATTCATTTTAATTCGCGAGATTCAAAGTCAAGTTCCAATTCGTCTGAATTCGTCAGCACGAATACGGTTGAAGACTGGCCTATTCAATCCAATTCGTAAGCTATAACCAAAGCGCTGGGCATGAAGGATCCGTTGTAAATAAATGTCAATCAGTCCCGTAGCTCAGTGGTCGCCCTCTGAACTTACACACCCAGCAAAAAAAGAACGTATTGATACGGATTGAATTGAAAAGACTAAGACACCCTGCAAATCCCGCTTTGCGACACTGACGCATTGGACCTATGTGTCAATGCATGTAAATTCGTGAAGACGGTATTTTAATTTTGAATCTTTCTATACGTACAAATACGGTGCAAAAGTCTAAAGTCAGCGAATACACGTCAATGCGTCAGCACGCAAACGCCTTAACATTGGTCAATGCGTCTGAATTCGCGAGAGTAAAATACACACTTGAATTCGCCCCAATGCGTCACGGCGAATTTCAGCAAGTGTTGATTTATACAATTTAATCCGTAACAGGAAAACCAACGTGCGGGGCATATAGAATTTATTGTAAATGTTTATTAAATTGCCTCGTAGCTCAGTGGCGGGTACTCTGGACATTAGGGATCCCTGTTTCAAGTCTCGACGCATGCACTTTTTATTAATTTTTTTTCAAATTGACCTTGACCGCACATACATATGAATTTACAAGCATTCAATTCGCGCTGTCTCAATTCATCTGAATGCGTCTCAATGCGTTTAAACGAATCAGAAAACGGGATTCACGCGCATTACAAAAATGTTAATTCGCCCCAATACGTATCAATCCTTTTTTTTTTTGCTGGGCACTTGGCGGCACTGGTTCGAGTCTCGAGGCATGCAATTTTTATTAATTTTTTTCGAAATGACCTTAACCACGAATTAAAACGCATTCAATTCGCGCAAGCACAATTCGTTTAAACGAATCAGAAAGCGGAATTCGGGCGAATTAAAAAATGTTAATTCGTCGCGATTCGCCCCAATTAGTTTCTTTTTACTGGGAACCCTTCATGGTAGCTACATCGTTTTTGATTATCGCAGTATTCTCCTTATTTATGGAAGTTAGCAGGGTCTCAATCGCGTTAGATCAGCAGGGGTCACATCAGGAGCACCCATTCTTAGTGCAAACCTGGACCGGTCAGCTGTTCATCAGACAGAGAGTCAATGTTTGATGGACCGATATAATAATGAGAAATTCAGTTCTCGATTTTCACCAAGCAACACACACCAGAATTTAGGCTAAAACCTCGCCACCAAAACAAAATTCAGTCGATCACCAGCCCCGCATCTTTGGGAAAATAAAAAAATATTTTAAGGGTCCGCGGTCTAAACCTGTCAACTGACATTTCAGAAATTTTACATGGTGAAGGAATATCGTTATTATTTTTGCAATTTTCAATATTTTTTTAAATCGTAAAATGTTTTTTTGATAATTTACTAGAGAAAGATAATACACGTTAGCTTTATAACATTTGAATGAAAATCGAACCTTATATGACAAGTGAAAGCTATACATATGTTATCTATAAGGGGTCCAGCGGTCTAAACCTGTTATCTGCAGTGTTTGTTCAACGTGTACAACGCGTTGTGCGTTGTTTTTCAAAGCTGCCGGCATGTTTTATATGTCAAAATGTTTGGAATCGCATGCCGAAAATAGATGTGCTTGCGAAAATTTGAAATAGTTTATTGCAAAAGTTTTCTGAGTGTTAGTAATCGGGACGCGTCGATCACCTTCGTCTTCACAGCGATCTCTAGACGACAACATCGAAGATGACGTGAAAGTAGCCACAAATAACTTTCGACACACACATACACTTGACTGCACACACACAGCCATGTGTCTCACTGCCTTATTGTACGAGTAAACTGAGCCGATTTGAGAAAAATCACGGATTGCCCATAACACGCCATAAGCAGTTAACAGGTTTAGACCGCGGACCTATGCTGTAGACACCAAAATGCGATTTCCGAAAATCCATAAGAAAAAACTAAAAGGAATTTTCCCGTTTCGTCTGCGGGATATTAACTGCATATAAAAAATGTTCTAGAAAACACAAGAAAATCAATTTCGAAAATAATGTCAGTTAACAGGTTTAGACCGCGGACCCTTCATTTATTAATATCTTCCAAACTTTTAGAAGTCCTAAATATCTTTTAAACCTGCTGGAATTTTTCATTGAAAAATTTTAAAATTATGATAATTTGAACAAGATTTAGAATCTTTCAACAATTTTGCATTATCTTAGTGTTTTTTGTCAGAAATTCGTATTTTTAAATTTTTTTAAATTAGATTTCAAAGAAGATTCACAAATTTTTAACAATTTTTGGTTTTGTTCGCGTTTTACACTAGGAGACATTTTTAGTAAAAAATTATTAGATTTCAAAAAAGTTAAAAATCTGTGTACAATTTAGGTTTAGCTATAGCGGTTTTCAATATATATTTTAAATAAGATTTGCGATTTTTGAACAGTTTCCGGTTCAATTAACGTTTTTCATATGAAATTGGTTATTTTGAACAAAAATCATTAAATTTCAAAGAAGATTTACAACTCTAAAGAATTTTATATTATGTTAGATTTTTAAAAAATGATTACTATTTTTAATAAAAAATATTTACAATTTTTAAAGAATATTTACAATTTTTCAACAAATTTAGGTTATGTTGGTGTGTTTCACCTGAAATTGGTATTTTTCAAAAAAAGTAATTAGTTTTAAATCCAATGATTTTCGTTTAAAATTATAAAACTGACAAGCTTAAACAATTTCGGATTATGTTAGTATTTTTCGTTAAAAATTTACATTTTTATTCAATAATCACTAGATGTCAAAGAAGATACATAATTTTTTAACAATTTTAAGTTACATTGGCGTTTTTAATCTGAAATTGGGATTTTTAAAGAAAAATCATTATCATTTGAAAAAAATTAGAGTCTTTGAACAATTTTGGTTTATGTTAGGTTTTTCGACGGAAATTGGTATTTTTAATTTTAAAACATTGGATTTCAAAGTAGATTCCCAAATTCAACAATTTTACGCCGTGTTGGAGTTTTCCAGCAGAAATCGGTATTTTTAGTAGAAAAAATTATTAGATTTCAAAAAAATATTACATTTTTTTGGTACGATTTTAGATTTGGCTAGCGGTTTTCAATATAAATTTCAAAGAAGATTTACGATTTTGTAACAATTTAAGGTTATGTTAACGTTTTTCACATGAAACCGGTTATTTAAAACAAAAATCATTACATTTCAAAGAAGATTTACAATTTGGAACAATAGATTCTTACGTTATGTTAGTGTTTTTTATCGGTAATTATTGGTATTTAAAAAAATTAGATTTCAAAGAATAGTTCCAATTTTTTAACTACTTTAGAATATTTTCTTGTGTTCAACCTGAAATCGGTATTTTTAGAGAAAAATCATTAGAATTAAATTCAGTCAGTTCTGTGCAAAATAATAGAATTTATAAGCTTGAAAAAAATCGGATTATGTTAGTGTTTTTCGTTAGAAATTTACATTTTTATTCAAAAATCATTATATTTTTAAAAAGATTTATAATTTTTTAACAACTTAAGTTACATTGGCGGGTTTGATCTAAAATTGGCATTTTAAATTAAAATCATTATAATTTAAATAAGTTTTAGAATCTTTTAACAATTTTGGATTGTGTTAATGTTTTCGTCGAAAAAGTTTGAATTTTCAACAATTAAAAATGGAAGAAAATAAAGAAATAAAAAACAATTGTAAATTTAATTTTTAACTGTTGACAAGTGTTAAGAATGTAATATTTACATAATTTTACATGAGAATTTAAGAATTAAACATGTCAATCAGTAAAAAAATGGAAAAAGGTCGATTTTCCCGAAAATAATATAATAATAAAACAATTTTTTGTTACGTTATGTTAGCGTTTCCCGTCTAAAATTGGCTTTTTTTAAGAACAAAAATGCAACGGATAATATAAAAAAAAATTTTGTTTTAATATTAATTTTATATTTCAATTTAAAAATTGCGTGAGACAACAAAAAATGTTTGTTTTCCAGTATAATAAAACTGAGATGCATTTCATAAAAATTAATCACACTTGGTCCAGCTTTTTACAGTCGATCATTAAAATATGTACAATAATTCATGATTTACAATAAAAATAAAACGATACCTCAATTATGTGCCGTCCATACCTTATCTACAATTCTATGTATATAATCTATGAATATTGCAATGTACAAAATACTTTAATAAAGATAAACTTTGTACACTAAATATTTCGCGTGTAAAGTTTTTTTTATCATTCTTCCGCTGATTATAAATCAGCAATAAAAATGATAAGTGAAATATAACTCTCTCTTAAAATAATGATTAATACCATTATAGTGTTGAGGTGTAGTGTAAAAAATTTTAAATTGCTGCACAATTTAAATTGTTAAAATAGAACTATTTAATTATTAATTACGCTCTGACTTCCAGTTTCCCAATCACATCGTGGACATTTTCTATCACACTGTAAATGTATGGACGTTCCATTGGATTCGATTTTAACATCGAAAGTACCAACTCTTTCATATCCTGAAAAAATTAAGAACACAATAAATAAATAATGAGAATGTAAATATCTGCCACTGAAAGATACAATTATGCAAAACTTCATATTAAAACGAAATGTTTTACAAAAAAGTAACTTAGTTCTTCCTTTAAAATAGTTCTTTATCTAACATAAATTTGTTTTTCTAATTTTTTTTTAATTTTAACAGGGTGTCTACTCAAATCATGGAAAAAATTCTCTGACAATTTTTCTATTTGCTTGGAAATGAACTTTTTTGTTAAAAATTCATATTTTCAAGTTCAAAATTTAGCTCTATTGTTGAAAAACAAAGATTAATTTTCTACTAAAAAAAAACAAACGATTTTTCAACAAAATACATGACTTCTCATCCAAATAGTTGAATTTTGAATTAAAAAAAACAAACAATTTTCAACAAAATAGTTCAATTTTGAATTAAAAAATATCAGTTTCAACAAAAAACGGAATAGTTAAATTTTCAGTTAAAAAAATTAATTTTCCACACAAAAAAACTTTCAACCAAAGTGATGAATTTTCAACTACAATTATGTGTCTTCAACTGGAATAGATGAATTTTAAACTAAAAAGATGAATTTTAAACTAAAAATATGAATTTTCAACTAAAATGAAGAATATTTAACTAAAATACTTGAATTTTCAACAACAAAAAAGGAATTTTCAATTAAAATGATGAAAAATTAACTGGAATACTCGAATTTTCAATTAAAAAGATGAATTTTCGAACAAGACGATTAATTTTCTACAAAAAAGATGATTTTTCAACTAAAAAAGGCAAATTTTCAATCCCATAAACGAATTTTGAATTAAAAAATATCAATTTTAAACGAAAATGATGAATCTTCAACTGGAATAGATGAATTTTAAACCAAAAAGATGAATTTTCAACTAAAATGAAGAATATTTAACTAAAATACTTGAATTTTCAACCAAAAATAAGAATTTTCAACCAAAAAGATGAATTTGGAACTAAAATGATGAATACTTAATAGGAATACGCGAATTTTCAACTAAAAAGATGAATTTTCAAACAAGAAGATAGATTTTCTATCAAAAAGATAATTTTTCAACAAAATACATGAATTTTCAACTGAAAAAGGCAAATTTTCAATCCGATAAATGAATTTTGAACTAGAAAAGATCAATTTTCAAGAAAAATGATGAATCTTCAACTGGATTACTTGAAATTTCAACAACAAAAAAATGAATTTTTAATTAAAAAAGATCAATTTTTAACCAAAAAGATGAATTTTCAACTAAAATGAATATTTAACTTAAATATTCGAATTTTTAACTAAAAAGATGAATTTTCAAACAAGAAGATTAATTTTCTACCAAAAAGACGATTTTTCAAGAAATTACATGAATT
>CAKNYM010033543.1:22864-42715 GCA_932195095.1 Andricus curvator
AGTAAAAAATTGCTTAAAATTCCTGCAGGAATTTATACTAATTTTTTCTTTTGAAAACTGGAATTTTAAGAGAAAATTAACAAAGATTTCTAAACAATTCTAGAATTGTCAAAACAAAATCTGGAAGATTTGCAGGAATTTATTTTTCGAAATTTTTGTTTTTTGTTTGAAAGGATTCAAGAAAACAAAAGACTTTTCTTGAGATTTCTATTAAAGTTTTTCATGTTTAGATAATTTTTACAAAAATTTGAATAATTTTAAAAGATAATCTGAAGGTTTGAATGTTTTGGGAATGATTGAAAAATAATTTAAAACTTGAAAACATTTTTCAAAAGTTAAAAAGAACGTACATTTTTGAATAATTGGAAATGAAAATTTTGAAGCTTCTTAAAGATTTTGAAAGGTTTCACGACAATAAAAAAAATTGCTTAAAATTCCTGGCAAAATTTATACTAATTTTTTCTTTTAAAAAATGAATTTTAAGAGAAAATTAACAAAGATTTCAAGATATCTTTAATTGTTTTATAAAATTTCCAAAATTAATATAAACGATTTTAAAAATAAATTTTACAATGAGCAAGATTACAAGGTTTTATAAAAAACTTCGATCATGTTCATGAGACATTTAGAAGTTTCAAAAAGATTCAAAATTAATTAAAAACTTTAAAAGATTTTTTAAAAGTTAAAATAATGTACGTTTTTGAATTATTGTAAATCAAAATTTTGAAGCTTAAGCATTTTGAAAAGTTTCACGACAGTAAAAAATTGCTTAAAATTCCTGCAGGAATTTATACTAATTTTTTTTTTTGAAAACTGGAATTTTAAGAGAAAATTAACAAAGATTTCTAAAGAATTCTAGAATTGTCAAAACAAAATCTGGAAGATTTGCAGGAATTTATTTTTCGAAATTTTTGTTTTTTGTTTGAAAGGATTCAAGAAAACAAAAGATTTTTCTTGAGATTTCTATTAAAGTTTTTCAGGTTTAGATAATTTTTACAAAAATTTGAATAATTTTAAAAGACAATCTGAAGGTTTGAATGTTTTGGGAATGATTGAAAAATAATTTGAAATTTGAAAAGATTTACAACAATTCAAAACGAAATGTAAATTTCTGAAGATTTCGAAAAAATTATCGAAGTGAAAGAAGAAAATTATGAACTTTGAAAGGATTCAAGAAAAGATTTCAAAAAATGTCTATAAATGTCGAAAAAAAATCTGAAAGATTTAAGGCAATTTTTTTAATTTTCAAAGATTTTTCAAAATTTTAGGAATAATTCGAGTCAGTTTAAGAGATATTTATTTTAGAAACTTTCAAAAGTCCTGAATATCTTTTAAACTAACTCGATTTTTTTCTAAAATTTTGCAAAATCCTATAAAATAAAAAAATTATACTTTTTCGACATATCTGAAATCTTAAAAAATCTTTTTTAATTTTCTCAGAGAATTGATTCGAAATTTTTATTTTGTATTTAAAACCTGTTTTTTTTTTATAAATAAATCTTTTTTGGTTGAGAATTCCAATATTTTGCTGAAAATTCGTCTTTTTCAGTTAAAAATTCAACTGATTAAAAATTAATCTTTTTTGGCGGAGGATTCAACTACTTTGTTCAAAATTCATTTTTCATTAAAGAGTCATCATTTTAATTAAAAATTCATCTCTTTAGTTGACAATGTCACTATATCGTTGGAAATTCGTATTTTTTTGGGAAAAATTGATTTTCCTGGTAAAAAATTAATCTATTTCGTTTAAAATTCATATTTTCGTGTTAAAAGATTGAACTCTTTTCTAGAAAATTGGTCTCTTTTTTAAAAAATGTTATCTTTCTTTGTTAAAAATGCAACTGATGATTTTTTTGTTGTTAAGGATTTAGCTATTTTGTTAAAAATTTGTCTTCTTTGGCATGAATTCAACTGTTTTTTTATTAAAAATAAAAATATTTTCTTGTTGAAATATAATTCATGTTTTCTAAATAATATATTCAATAACTAGATAATAATAATCAATGGAACAAACGTCTCCAGCACTTTGAAATACAAAATTTAATGTTTTACGTTTAAAAAATTTAATATAGAATTGATATAGTGAAAGTTAGCTAAAAGACTTTTTTGAACTAAAATCTCAAAATAATTGAATATCATATTCCCTTAAAAATATAAAAGGTCCAATTTTTGAAAATGCTGATAAGTTTCTGACATTTGCTTTTTTAGGAAAAATATGTTTTTCATAAACTTGATTAAAATTTAATACTGCATTTATGTAAATTGTTTAAATCTTGAAAATTAAATATTTTAGCATATTAGCGATTAAGTCTTTTCAGTTGTTGTAGATTTTCCAAAACTATAAAGTTTCAGCTCAACAAATTTTGATAACAATTTTCGGAGGCCGAAGAGATTTTTAACAATTTTAAGTAGATAAGTAAAAAAGTACTTTTTTCTCTACTAATTAAATTGGAATGTTTGAAAATAATGTGAAAAGTTTCTTTGCAACTTTAAAAATAAAAAGGTTTTTTAACTTATTTTAATATATTAACTTTTCGAAAATTCTAGTAACTGGATAAATTATTTTAAATATTCCAACAGAAAAAATAAATTCAACATTTGAAAAATAAAAAAATAAATGAGTTTTAATTAAATAAAATTAAACATTTCTTTCCAGATTTCAAAAAACATTCATGCGCGCGCGTAGCGCGCTTTTGCTACTGTTGTGTTTATTAAAAAGCGCATGACGCCATTTTCGATTATTTCTCGAACCATCTCGAAATTACTCGAAACAATTTGAAACTATTGTTGTCGGGAAACCCATGTTTGTGATTGGATGAACCTTTATTTTTGTCCTGATTTAAAAAAAGAGTCTGCAAACTTCAGGTTTATGAGAAATGTAAGGTTATCTAAATTATATATTCAATAATAATAATTAATGTTGTTTTGAAGATTTAAAAAATGAAGAAACTTTTGAGGAATTTTAAAAGGTTTCAAGACAATAAAAAAATTTCTTGAAATTCCTGGGAAAATAATTTTTAAGATAAAATTGACAAAGATTTAAAAAGAGTTTAAATTATTTTCTAAAATTTCGAAAAAGGATGGGAAAGAGTTTCAAGAAAAATCTTTCAATTAGCAAGATTACAAAGATTTATAAAAAATGCGAATAAGTTTGAGACATTTCGAAATTTTAAAAATACTCAATATTAATTTGAAAATTGAAAATGTTTCAAAAGTTTTAAAAAATGTACATTTTTGAATATTTGGGGAAAAAAATTTGAAACTTCTTAAGAATTTTGAAAGGATTCACGATAATAAAAAAATGTTCTTACAATTCATGGGAAAATTTGAACTGTTTTTTTATTTTGAAAAATTAGTTTTAAGAGAATATTTGAAAACATTTTAAAAGATTACAAAAGATTTTTAAAATCGTCATAACAGATTCTGGAAGATTGTAAGGCGATTTTTATAATTTTTCAGAATTTTGAGAAAATTTTTGGAAAAATTCGAATAATTTCAAAAGAGATTTAGAAGGTTTAAAGTTTTGGAAATAGTTAAAAAATAATTTGAAATTTGAAAATATTTCAAAAAATTTAAAACAAAATGGAAATGTTTGAAGTTTTTCGAAAAAAATTTCAAAGCTTTTTAAGAAGTTTAAAAGGCTTCAAGAACATAAATTTTAAGAGGAAATTGACAAATATTTCAAAAGATTTTAAATTACTTTCTAAAATTTTGAAAAAGAATGGGAAAGATTTTGAAAAATTATTTTAAAGATCATATTTTTAAAAAATTTAACATTTCAAAGGATTTCCAAAATTGTCAAAACAGAATCTGGAAGATTTGAAGGCAAGTTCTTTAATTTTTCAGAATTTCAAGAAAAATTTTGGAAGAATTCGAAGAATTTTAAAAGATATTTAAAAGGTTTAAAAGTTTTGAAAATGGTTTGAAAAGTATTTTAAATTTGAGAAAATTTCCAAAAAATTTTAACAAAATGTAAATTTTTGAAGTATTTGAAAAAAAATTCGAAGCTTATTAAGAAGTTTTTTTTTATTTTGAAAAATTAATTTGAAAAAGTTTCAAAATATTGCAAAATATTATTATAATTTTAATATATTTCCACAAATTTCGAAAATATCTGGAAGATTTGAGGGCAATTTGTTTAATTTTGAAAGATTTTTCAAAATGTTAGGAATAGTTCGAGTCAATTTAAAACACTTCTAAAAATCCTAAATATCTTTCAAACTGACTCGAATTTTTCCTAAAATTTTTCAAAACCTTGAAAACTAAAAAAATATACTTTTTCGACATATCTGAAAGCTTCAATAAAAATTTTGAATTTTCTCAAGAATCCTAAGAAAATTATATATTTATTTAAAATTAAAAACAAATAAACTTAAAAAAGAAATGTTTATTCGAAATTTTTATTTTGTATTCTAAATTATTTATCACCAAAAATATTAATTTGTGTGACATTTTTTTTCTTTCATGACTGAAAAATCTTTTTTTATCAAAAGTTGAACTATTTGGTTGAAAATTCGTCTTTTTGGTTTTAAAATTAATCTGTTTTTGTTGAGGATTCCACTATTTTGATGAAAATTTGTGTTTCCCGGTAAAAATGCAACTGATTGAAAATTAATCTTTTTTGGTCGACGGTTCAACTACTTTATTAAAAATTCATTTAATAAAATAAAAACACATCATTTTAGTTAAAAATTCATCTTTTTTTATTAACAATGTTACTACTTCATTGAAAATTCGTCTTTTTTTGGTAGGAAATTGATCTATTTCGTTCAAAATTAATATTTTCGTGTTAAAAATTGTCCTGCTTTGTAGAAAATTCGTCTCTTTTTGGATAAACGTAATCCTTTATGGTTAAAAATGCAACTGGTGAAAATTAATTTTTTTTTTGTTGATTCAGCTTTTTTTTAATTCGTCTTTTTTGGCATGAATTCAACTATATTTCTTATTTAAAATTAAAATCTTTTTTTTGTTGGAATATCATTTATGTTATCTAAATAATTGTAATAATAATTAATATTCAATAATTTAATAATAATAATAATCAGTGGAACAAAGGTCTTGAACACTTTGAAATACAAAATTTAATGTTTTCCTTTTGAGAAATATAACATGGAATCCAAATATATATTTAATGCTAAACTTTTCCTAATTTTTTAGTTACAAATATTTTAAACACATGATAATTTTCAACAGTTCAGAAAAATTTTTAAAATTTTTTTCAAATTCTTGATTCAAGTTTTTGATTTAGAAAATTTGTATTGTTGATCCACAAAATTAAACACCTCTTTCGAGATTTCTAAAAATATGCATGCGCGCGCCTAGCGCGCTTTTGCTACTTGTCCAATTATTAAAAAGCGCATGGCGCCATTTTCGATTATTTCTTGAACCATCTCGAAATTACTCGAAACAATTTGAAACTATTGTTGTCGGGGAAACCGCATTTATGATTGGATGAAGCTTTAATTTTTTTTTAGCCATTTGAAAAGAAAAGTCTGCAAACTCCAGCATTATGAGAAATTTAAAGTTATTTAAATAGTATATTCGATAATACTAGCAATAGAACGAAGGTGACCAGCACTTTGATATAAAAAATGTAATGTGTAGATTTTTGAAGATTTCTAAAAAAAAAGAAAATTGATAAAAATTTGAAAACATTTTAAATTATTTCTTAAAATTTCGAAAAATAATATGGACGATTTTAAAGAGAAATTTCTTATTAGCAAGATTACAAAGTTTTATAAAATTTTGATCAAGTTTAAAAGACATTTAGAAGTTTTAAAAAGATTCAAAATTAATTTAAACTTGAAAAAATTTCAAAGAAGTTAGAAAAAAACGCACATTTTTGAATATTTGGAAATAAAAAATTTTGACGCTTCTAAAAGATTTTGAAAGGTTTCACGATAATGACAAGAAAATTGATATCGATTTCACAACATTTAAAATTATTTCCTAAAATTTCAAAAAAGAATATGGAAGATTTTACAGCCATTTTTTTCAATTAGCAAGATTACAAAGTTTCATAAAAAAAATTGGTCAAGTTTAAGAGACATTTGAAAGTTTTAAAAAGAGTAAAAATTAATTTAAAACCTAAACAGATTTTTAAAAAGTTAAAAAAATGTACATTTTTGAATATTTGTAAATAAAAATTTTGAAGCTTCTGAAGCATTTAGAAAGGTTTCACGACAATAAAAAATGTTTAAAAAAATTCATCAGATAATTGAAACCTATTTTTTATTTTAAAAAAATTAATTTTAAGAGAATATTTAAAAAGACTTTGAATTATTTCAAAAGATTTCCCAAATTCTCAAAACAGAATCTGGAAGATTTGATGGCATTTATTCTACTTTTCAGAATTTTAAGAAAATTTTTGCAAAAATTCAAATAATTTTAAAAGATATTTAGAAGGTTTGAATGTTTTAGAAATGATCAAAAAATAATTTGAAATTTGAAAAGATTTACAAAAATTCAAAACAAAATGTACATTTTTGAAGATTTCGAAAAAATTTTCGAAGATTTTTAGGAAGTTTGAAATGCTTCACGAAAATAAAAAACCTTTCTTGATGAATCTTCAAGCAGAAAAATTAATTTTCAACAAAAGAAGTTTAACTCTCAACCAAGTGATTTTATTTCCAACCTGAAAGATGAATTTTCAACTGAAATGATAAATATTGAACTGGATTAACTTGCAAAGAAAAAGATAATTTTCTACCAAAAAAATTGATTTCACAAAATACATCGATTTTCAACGAAATAGTTGAATTTTCAATTAAAAAAGACAAATTTTCATCCAAATTGTTGAATTTTGAACTAGAAAAGATCAAAAACCAAAAATGAAAACTTAAATTTTCAGTTGATGAAATAATTTCCAACCAAACTGATGAATCTTCAACTAGAATGGTTGAATTTTATACCAAAAAGGTGAATTTTCAACTATGAAGATTAATTTTCTAGAAAAAAGGCAAATTTTTCACATAGTAAATAAAAAATATTAATTTTCAACCAAATAGTTGAGTTTTCATCCAAAAAAGATACATTTTCAACCAAAAATAGAATAGTTAAATTTTCTATTAAAAATCTAATTCTTAACAAAAAAAAGTGGATTTTCAGAAAAATAGTTTAATTGTCTACTGGAATAGTTGAATTTTTAGTTCAAAAAATTTAATTTCAACAAAGTAGTTACATTTTCAACCAGAGATGAATTTTAGTACATTTTTAGTAAATGAATTTTTAGTAAATCGTTTTTTGGCTATTTTTGCATTGAAAAATATTTTTGAAAGACCCGTGTGTATGTCCGTCGGACAACCTAATTTTTTTTTTTGTGGGGCTGTGTTATTAAAAAAACGAAAAATTGAATTTTTTTGCGATCAGCAGTAAATTCTCGGGTCTTTAATTAAATTCCCGGTCATTTCCCGATCGATAAAGTTCCCGGTCAAGTCGTCATCCTGATAATATAAAATATACAAATTTTGTATTGACACTAATTTTATATATTAATTAAAAAATTGTGTGAAAAAAAATTTTCTCTTTAAATTTTAATTGCGTACCTAAGTCCATTATTACTGCAGTCATGCCATCGCCAAGAAGAATATTTGCAGTCTTTAAATCTCGATGAGCAAGAGGTTCCGGTTTTGCTTCGTGAAAAGCCTTCACTGCTTCGCAAATTTGTAAAAAAATATTTAAAACTTCGATTGGACTCAAATAGTCGTTAGTTCTCGCTCTCCTTTCCAATTCACTGGCCAAAGTTCCCCTCTGGAAAATAATTTACTAAAATTAACGTAAAGAAAAAAAAAACAATGTTAAAGTGAGCATTAAAATCTACGAAAAATATTCCCAGTCACTTTTCGCATTTTTAGTTTATAACCATTTTTTTTCGTCAAAATGAAGAACCTACGAGGTTGAACAATTTTAGATTTAATTTAACAATTCCGGAAATGAGCATTAAAAATGTAAATTCTTAATTTTTAAGCGTCTGGATTAAAAAATGATTCAAGTGCAAATTTTCAAATTTTTAAATCAACCATTTAAAACTGCTTCAATTCAAATTTGAATGTTATGAAGTTAAAAAATTAGGTTTTCATGTAATAACAAGTAACATTTAAAGTAAAGGATCAGGGGTCACAGCCTTTCATCTATTCCCCTTTTTCACCTATTCTAGAACAACTTCCCCCTTTTCTTCTCAAATATACTACATTTCAAAATACAATATTTGAATTACTCGGGAAATTTTCTGAAATTATTGAATTTATGTACGAATAGATGAATTTTCAATAAAATAGTTGAATCCTCAACGAAAACAGATTAATTTTTTACCGAACAGTTGCATTTTTAACCAAAACAATTAAATTTCTACCAAAAGAGATGAACGTTTAAACCAAGAAACTAATTTTCAACCCAAAAATATGAATTTCCACCAAAAAAGTTCATTTTTAACCAAATAATTCAATTTCCAAAGAGACCAAATTCAACCAAAGAGACGAATTCTTAACTAAAATGAATGTTTAATAAAAAAAATGAATTTTTAACAAAAAGGTTGAATCCTCGATCAAAAAAGATTAATTTTCAATTAGTTGAATTTTTAACTGGAGAAGACTAATTTTCAACAAAATAGTGGAATCCTCAACAAAAACAGATTAATTTTCAAACCAAAAAGACCAATTTTTAACCGAATAGTTCAATTCTTAACTAAAAACTATTTTTCAGCCACGAAAAAAAAAAATTCACCAAAATTATTATTTTAGGGGATAAATAATTTACAATACAAAATAAAAATTTCTTTTTTAAGTTTATTTCTTCATTTATTTTTAAAGTTAAATAAATATATAATTTTCCTAAGATTCTTGAGAAAATTAAATTTTTGTTTGAAGATTTCAGATATGCCAAAAAGCATAATTTTTTATTTTTCAGGATTTTAAAAAATTTTAGGAAAAATTTGAGTCATACTGAAAGATATAGAAGTTTGGAAGATAAATACCTCTTAAATTGACTCGAACTATTTCTAAAATTTCGAAAAATCTTTCAAAATTAAAAAAATTGCCCTTAAATCTTTAACATATTTTCGAAATTTGTAGAAACATTTTGGAACGTTTTATTACCTTTTCAAGTTTTCTTTAAAAATTAATTTTTCAAAATAAAATGTCATTGAACATTTTCTCAGAAATCTCAAGAAAGTTTTTTATTTTCTAGAAGCCTTTCAAATTTCTTAAAATAATCTGAAATTTTTTTCGAAATCTTCCAAAATTTACATTTTGTTTGAAATTTTGGGAATTCTTTTCAAACTTAAAATAATTTTTCAACCATTTTCGAAACGTTTAAACCTTCAAAAAATATGTTTTAAAATTCTTCGATTTTTTACAAAATTTTTCTTGAAATTCTGAAAAATTAAAAAACTTGCTTTGACAATAAATTTTCGAAATCTTTTGAAATGTTTTAAATTCTTTTCAAATATTCTCTTCAAATTAATTTTTAAAAATAAAAAATCAGTTTAAATTATGCCATGAATTTTGATAAATATTCTGTATTATCTTGAAAACTGTCAGAAAATTTTTGTTTCAAATTTTTAATAAAACTTTGTAATCTTGCTAATTGAACATTTTTTCTTTAAAATCGTCCACATTCTTTTTCGAAATTTTAGGAAATAAATAAAAATGTTTTAAAATATTCGTCAATTTTCCCTTAAAATTGATTTTTCAAAATAAAAAATCAGTTCAAATTGTCCCAGGAATTTTAAGACATTTTTTTATTATCGTAAAACCTTTCAAAATTGTTAAGAAGCTTAAAAAAATTTATTTTCAAATATTCAAATATGTAAGTTTTTTTAAATCTTACATTTTTGAAATATTTTCAAGTTTCAAATTAATTTTGAATATTTTTAAAACTTCTAAATGTCTCTTAAATCTGATCGAATTTTTTATAAATCTTTGTAATCTTGCTAATTAAAAGATTTTGCTTGAAAATCTTATCCATTCTTTTTCGAAATTTTAGAAAATAATTAAAAATCTTTTGTAAATTTGTTCAAATTTCATATATTTTCTTAATTATTTCTAAAACATTAAAACCTTCTAAATATCTTTGAAAATTATTGTAATTTTACCAACATTTTTCTTAAAATTCTGAAAAGTAGAAAAAAATGCCTTCAAATCTTCCAGATTCTATTTTGATAATTTTGGAAATCTTTTGAAATAATTTAAAGCATTTTTAAATATTCTCTTAAAATTAATTTTTCAAAATAAAAAATAAGTTTAAATTATCCCGTGAATTTTCAAAAATGTTTTTTACTATCGTGAAACCTTTCTAAATGCTTCAGAAGCTGCAACATTTTTGTTTACAAATATTCAAAAATGTACATTTTTTTTTTAACTTTTTAAGAATCATTTTAAGTTTTAAATTAATTTTCACTCTTTTTAAAACTTCTATATGTCTGTTAAACTTGATCAAATTTTTTTATAAAACTTTATAATCTTGCTAATTGAAAAAAACTGGTTTTAAAATCGCCCATATATTTTTCGAAATTTTATTAAATAATTTAAAATGTTGTGAAATCGATGCCAATTTTCTCTTTAAATTTATTTTTCTAAATAAACAATCAGTTTAAATTTTCCCAGGAATTTGAAGAAATTTCTTTATTATCGTGAAACCTTTCAAAATCTTTTAGAAGCATCAACATTTTTTATTTCCAAATATTCAAAAATGTACGTTTTTTTCTAACTTCTTTAAAAAGGTTTTCAAGTGTAAATTAATTTTAAATCTTATTAAAACTTCTAAATGTCTCTTAAATTTGATCGAATTTTTTCATAAGACTTTGTAATCTCAATAATAAAAAATGTCTCTTTTAAATGGTCCATATTATTTTTCGAAATTTTAAGAAATAATTTAAAATGTTTTCAAATGTTTATCAATTTTCTTTTCTTTTTTAGAAACCTTCAAAAATCTACACATTACAATTTTTATATCAAAGCCCTGGGCACCTTTGTTCCATTGATTATTATTCTTATTATTTATATATATATATAATATTATATAATATATAATATATGATATTATATAATATATGACATTATATAATATAAGTCTTTAGAAATCTTCCAAAATTTTTTCGACATTTGTAGAAATGTTTTGAAATATATTAAAACTTTTTTAAATTTTCTCTAAAAATTAATTTTTCAAAATAATGAAATTTTTCCCAGGAATCTCAAGAAAAACTTTTTTATCTTCTTGAGGCCTTTCAAACTTCTTGAAAAGCTTCGAAAATTTTGTCGAAATCTTCAAAAATTTTCATTAAAAAAAAATTTTGTAATCTTTTCAAAACATTTAAACCTTCTAAATATCTTTTGAGATTAATTGAATTTTTCCAAAAAATATCTTAAAATTCTGAAAATTAAAAAAGATGGTTTCAAATCTTCCAGGTTCTGTTTGAACAATTTTGGAAATTTTTTGAAATTTTAAAGTTTTTTTATTTTTTTATTAAGTTTTAAAGTCTTTTTGAATATTATTTTTAAATAAATTTTTCAAAATAAAAAATCAGTTTAAATTATTCCATGAATTTTAATAAATATTTTTTATTATCGTGAAACTGTTCAAAATGCTTAAGATGCTTTAAAATTTTTCTTTACAAATATTCAAAAATGAACATTTTTTTAAGTTTAAAAAAATCTTTTCAAGTTTTAAATTAATTTTGAATATTTTAAAAACTCCTGAATATCTCTTAAACTTACTCGAATTTTGTACGAAACTTTGTAATCTTTCTAATTGAACATTTTTTCCTCAAAATCGTCCACATTTTTTTCGAAAGTTTAGAAAATGATTAAAAATGTTTTGAAATATTTTTCAATTTTCTCTTAAAATTTATTTAAAAAAATGAAAAGTCCGTTCAAATTTTTCCAGAAATTAAAAAAAAATGTTTTTTTCAAAATATTCCAAAATGTACGTTTCTTCTAACCTTTTTGAAAGGTTTTCAAGTTTTAAATTAATATTTAATCTTTTTAAAACTTCTAATTGTTTGCTAAACTTCATCGGATTTTTTATGAATCTTTGTAATCTTGTTAATTGAAAAATTTGCCTTTAATAACGTCCATATTCTTTTTCGAAATTTTAAGAAATAATTGAAAATGTATTGAAATCTTTGTCAATTTTCTCTTAAAATTTTTTGTTTTGAATTAAGAATCAGTTCAAATTTTCCCATGAATTTTAAGACATTTTTATTATCTTAAAACCTTTTAAAATTCTTAAAAAACTTCTTCATTTTTAAAATCTTCAAAAATCTACAAATTACATTTTGTACATCAAAATGCTGAACACTTTTCTTACATTGATTATTATTATTATTGAATATATTATTTAGATAACCTTACATTTCTCATAAACCTGAAGTTTGCAGACTTTTCATTTTAAACGAGAAAAAGGAACGACAGCTCCAGCCAATCATAAATACGAGTTTCCGGACAATAATAGTTTCAAATTGTTTCGAGTAATTTCGAGATGGTTCGAGAATTAATCGAAAATGGCGCCATGCGTTTTTTAATATAGGAAAAAGATTTCAAAATACTGTTCAATTTTTTTTAATTTGCAAATGGACATGCATTATAAAAACTCCTGGTCAAAAAATAAATTAAAATTGTTTTTCCTTGTCTCAAAAAATTCCTGATTTCCCGTATTTCCTGGAAAATGTAAAATAAATAATTTCATGTAACTTACATGATAATAAGGCAGGACTAGCAAAACTTCGCTAGTCGAGTTTAAAACTGGATCGGCATTTCCCTCGTGAGTAGAATCGACACATTCGATAATATTCGGATGCTTTACAATGGTGTGATATTCAATTTCTTGGAGTGCTATTCGCTGATCTTCTGGACCGTGACATATAATTTTTTTTATTGCATATTTCTTGTGCGTTAAAGTATCTTCAGCCAAGGAAACCGTACTGAAGCCTCTGAATATAAAAAGAGAAATTATGTATCAAAAATTAAATTACATACAATAGAAAAAATAATGTCTTTTCTATATTTCCTGCAAATTAAAAGAAAATAAATGATTATACGAACAACAAAATAATTGATTCATTAGCAAAATATAATTGCAAAATTGAGAAAATGGGTCGGGGTGATTCCATTTTATTCCACAGAAGTAGGTTGCAACCTAATTTTGTTCATTGAGAAAATATGACTCTGCGTGTGTAATAATCTGACATCGCACTTTTAATATTTTTTAAGATTTAAAAAACTAAAAAATACATTTGATTGAAAATTCCTATCTTTGGTTGAAACTTTGTCTTTTGTGGTAGAAAATTAATCTTCTTGGTGACTAATTCACCGTTTTGGTTGAAAATTCATGTATTTTGTTAAAAATTAATCTTTTTTGGTAGAAAATTAATCTTTTGGGTAGGAAATTTATTTCTTTGATTCAAAATTTAACTATTTCGTTGAAAATTGAGTTTTTTTTGCTTAAAAACATATTTCACTAACTGAAAATTAACGTACTCTATTTTTTGTTGAAAATTTATCTTTTTTAGTTTAAAACTCATCTGTTTTGTTGAAAATTTGTCTTTTTTTGGTAGAAAATTAACCTCTTTGGTTAAAAATTAAACTATTAGATTGAAAATGCCATTAAAAATTTAAATCTTTGGTTGAAAATTCATGTATTTCGTTGGTTGAAAATTAGTTTTTTATTGAAAATTAATTTTTTCAACTAAAAATTTAACTAAAATTTTTGTCCATTTTTTTATAGCCATTTAATCTTTTTGATAGGAAAATTATTTGTTTGGTTCAAAATTTTACTATTTCGTTTAAAATTGATTTTTTTTTGTTGCTTAAAAACTTATTTCACTAACTGAAAATTAAACGTCTATTTTTTGTTCAAAATTTATTTTTTTTTTAGTTGAAAAATCATCTATTTTGTTGAAAACTTGTCTTTTGTGGTAGAAAATTAATCTTCTTGGTGACTAATTCCCCTTTTTGGTTGAAAATTCATGTATTTTGTTCAAAATTAATCTTTTTGGTAGAAAATTGATCTTTCTGTTAGACAATTTATTTGTTTGATTCAAAATTGAACTATTTCGTCGAAAATTGATTTTTTTTTGTTTAAAAACATATTTCAATAACTGAAAATTAAAGTACTCAATTTTTGGTTAAAAATTTATCTTTTTAGTTTAAAACTCATCTGTTTTGTTGAAGATTTGTCTTTTTTGGTAGAACATTAACCTTTTTGGTTAAAAATTAAACTATTAGGTTGAAAATGCCATTAAAAATTTTAATATTTGGTTGAAAATTCATGTATTTCGTTAAAACTTATTCTTTTGTGGTAAAAAATTAATCTTTTTGGTTGAAAATTCATTTCGTTGTTTGAAAAATAGTTTTTTATTGAAAATTAATTTTTTAAATTAAAAATTTAACTACAATTTTTGTCTTTTTTTTTATAGCCATTTAATCTTTTTGATAGGAAAATTATTTGTTTGGTTAAAAATTTTACTATTTCGTTTAAAATTGATTTTTTTTGCTTAAAAACTTATTTCACTAACTGAAAATTAAACGACTATTGTTTGTTCAAAATTTATCTTTTTTAGTTGAAAAATCATCTATTTGGTTGAAAATTTGTATTTTTTTGGTAGAAATGTAACCTTTTTGGTTGAAAATTAAACTATTAGGTTGAAAATTCTAATAAAAATTAAAATATTTAGTTAGAAATTCATGTATTTTGTTAAAAATTATTCTTTTTTGTCAGAAAGTTAATCCTTTTGCTTGAAATTTCATTCCTTTAGTTTAAAAGTAGTTTTTTAAAATTGAAAATTAATTTTTTTAACTAAAAATTTAATTATTCAATTTTGCGTCGTATTTTTACTTATTTCTCTAACTTAAAATTAAACTATTCTATTTTTTGTTGAAAATTTATCTTTTTTAGTTGAAAATTCATCTATTTTGTTAAAAAGTTGTATTTTTTTTGGGTAGAAAATTAACCTTTTTGGTTGAAAAATCAACTATTAGATTGAAAATTCCATTGAAAATTAAAATGCTAAAAATTCGTCTTTTTGAATGAATTTATCTCTTTTTGATTTAAAACAAAAATATTTTCTGATTGAAATATCAACTATTACATTTTTTGTTGAGGATTTATCTTTTTTGGTTAAAAATTCAAATGTACTTGGTTCAAAGTTGAAGTAATTTGTTAAGAATTCAGTTTTCTGGTTAAAAATATAACTATTATGTTTAAAATTCGGCTTTTCTCTCAAAAAATTCTTCTTCTTGGTAAAAGATTCGTCTTTTGTGGTTGAAAATTATTCTGTTTTGGTTGAGAATTTAACTATTTTGTTAAAAATTCGTTTTTTTTGGATGATTTTAACTGTTTTTGATTTAAAATAAACATATTTCTTGATTCAAATATTAACTATTATATTTTTTGATTAGAATTAATATTCTTTTGTTGAAAATTCAACTATACTTGGGTAAAAGTTGAAGTAATTTGTTAAAAATTCTGTGTGTTTGGTTGAAGATTCATAATTTTAGTTAAAGATTCATCTTTTTGTTTGAAAATTTAACATTTTTATTGAAAATTATTCTGTTTTGGTTGAGGATTCAACCACCTTGTAAAGAATTCGTCTTTTTGATGAATTTAACTGTTTTTGATTTTAAGTAAAAATATCTTTTGACTGAAATATCGACTATTACATTTTTCATTGGAAATTCATCTTTTTTGGTTGAAAATTCATCTTTTTTGTTTGAAAATTCAACGATTTGCTTGAAAATAAACTTTTTCATCGAAATGTTTGATTTATTGACATACCGGAAATCTTGAAAAATCTTTTTGAATTTTCTCAACAATTTTAGGAAAATTATATTTATATAAGCTTAAAACCAAATAAACTTAGAAAATAAATGGAATAGTGGCGAAATAAAATGGAATGACCCATAAACGAAAAATAAAACTCTGGTTATTGAAGACAAATTTGGTTAACATAACCAAACTTTTTCTTTTAATCAACTTTTTTCGTTTAAATTATGTGCGGAAAATATTGTATATTACAGTAAATCAAGGAAACTGACTAAAGAAAAGATAAAAAGACTTACCCTTCTGCAAGATGTTCGCGAACGATGTATTTTCTTGCATTTATTGTGATGGTTTCTTTGGCGCATATGCAGCCCATTTTGAAAATTAAACTCAAGCCTAAACTGTTCATTTTTATTGGTTCATAATTGGGAATTCAAAATGAAAAATAGAGTCCTTTTCACGTCATTTTGTGAGACAATCTGTTGACCACGACCAGAATTAGGAAAGTCGAGAACGTCAAACCCAAACACGTCAAACACACGTGTAACATAACCTATAAAAGGTGACAGTCATTGTTTTCTGCGCATGCGTCAAACATTTGCACTTTGTTTACATTTTTAGATTTGAATTAATATTTTTTGTGTTCACGCAATTTTTAAATTAATATTAATATACAATTATTGTATTTCATAGGATACAATATCTAAAATAATGAAAAAGAAAAGAAAAATAATAAAAGTCCCGAATAATTAAGAATTTCAGGCCAGTGCTCCCAATCGGCTCCCCAACTGCACTGCGCATGCGTTGCATCGGTAGTCTCATTGGCTGTAAATGGCGCGTTTTTGAAACTATTACATGTGTAAATCAATTTTTTATAATAAATCATCATTTTGGAAATAATAACAATCAATTTTCCGATCAAAAAATAGTCTTTTAGAGTGAAAAGTGAAATAATTATTTGACTTTACTCTTCACAAATAAATGATTGATTTTACTTTCAAAGGAAGGAATACCTTTTTATACCAATGTAAATTTTAAATCATTCATAATGTTTTTTTGGAACTTATAATTATTATATTTTGTGAAAGATTGATTTGCATATTTAATCATTTCAAACAAGCGCGCGATCAACACCCAATGAGGCTGCTGGTGCGACGCATGCGCAGTGCGCTTGAGGAGCCAAATTGGGAGCGCTGTTTCAGGCTGAGTGAGGGAAATCCAAGATGTCTGCACGCCGAGGGCCAAACAATGATACTAATTGCCTGGGACATAACTTTATTTTTTTAATAACTTGGAAGAAAAGGATTTTTCACGATAACCAAAATGGATAAATATCTCGGAAATATCTTTTTTCTTTTTCTTTTTTTCATTTTGTTGAGTGCTGAAGGGAAAACAATGGACCAAATGCATGGGACAAAATTTTATTTTTGTAATATCTTCGTAATGAATAATAACTATTATAATTTTATTATTCCATTAAATAGTTCTTAAAAATAAAAACTATCTTTTCAATACACTTCTATAGAAAAAATTAGTTTTTGCGATGATATTAGCAAAATAGGGCAAAAATGGACTGAATCCCATGCATTTGATCCATTGTTTTCCCCTCAGCAGTTAATGAAGTGAAGTTAGCTGACTATGAAATGAAAATGCCTAATTGTTTATAATTTTTAGGAACTTATTTACCAATTATGGAAAACAATTAAGAGTTACTCATTGAAACATGACGTACTCAAAAGCATTATTGAAAAAAATGCAATAATGCAAAAAAGTTAGTTTAAACATTGTTTTCATCCCCTCCAAGTTCACACCTTCACGTTACGGCATGCAGCGTGTGGATTTCAAAATTGTGCCTTTATTATAAATGAAACTAAATGTCCTATCGAAAAAGCAAAGATACCCCTAGATTCATCTCGGAAATATCTTCAGGTTTTTTTTCATCTTTAAAAAAAGTAATTTTTTAAACAATCATAAATTATTTATAATTTTTAGGAATTTATTTAACAATTATGGGAAGAAATTAAAAGTTACTTATTGAAACATGACGTAATTTCAGGTATTATTAATAAAAAAAAATTTTAATGATGCAAAAAAGTTAGTTTAAACATTGTTTTTATCCCCTCCATGTTCACTCCTTCACGTTTACAAAAAAAAAATGAATTTCTAACAAAATTGTTAAATTTTCATCTATAGAAATGAATTTTCAACTGAAAAGATACATTTTTTTAACCAAAAATGGAACTGTTAGATTTTCAGTTAAAAAATTAATTTTCAATCAATAAAAACCGAATTTTCAAGGAAATAGTTTTTCAACCAAACATAATATAAGGGTTAAGATTCTACCGAATGAGACGAATTTGCAACAAAATACCCGAATTTTAAACTAAAAATGATACATTTTTATCCAAAAATGGAATCGTTAAATTTTCAGTAAAAAAATAATTTTCAACAAAAAACATTTTTTCAACAAAAGAAATGAATTTTCAACGGAAAAAAGATCAATTAAATAAATGGAATAGTTGAATATTTAGATAAAAAAATAATTTTGAACCAAAAAAAGGAGTTTCAACATAATACTTGAATATTCAACAAAACCAAAATGAATTTTCAAACAAGAAGAGTAATTTTCTACCAAAAAGATGAATTTTCACCTAAAAAAAATACATTTTTGAATAAAAAATTCTAGAAAATAATTAAATATTAAACCAAAGAAATGAGATTTTAACCAAAATAGATGAATTTTCATTCAATTAATTTTCAACTAAAAAAAAAACAAAGTCTCAACAAAATAGTTGAATTTTCAATCAAATAAATGAATTTTCAAAAAAATAATTTTTTATCAAAAAGACAAATGTTGAACTGAAAAAAAAATAATTAAAAAAAGCATTTTTTGAACAAAAGAAATGAACAAATGACTTTTCAATTACAAAAGATACATTTTCAAATAAATGAAATGGTTCAATATTCAGTTAACAAAATTAATTTAAAAAAAAAGAAAGAATGTTCAACAAAATCCATGATACAAGAACAAAATCCGTCAATTTTCAACCGTTTTCCAACGAGAAGAATATTCTACCAAAAAAAAACGAATTTTCCACAAAATGCATGAATTTGTAAATATACTGAAATTTTCAACTAAAAAAGATACATTTTTAAACAAAAAAGGAATTGTTTAATTTTCTGGTAAAAATATAATGTTGAACCAAAAAAAGGTGTTTCAACGAAATAGTTGAATTTTCAATAAAAACAAAATTATTCTTCAACCAAAAAGATCAATTAAAAAAAAAGAATAAGTTTCGACCAAAAAAAGATGGATTTTCAACCACAGAGTTGAGATTATTATTATTATTTATTTATTTAGGTATTTCAGGTTAGGTAAGGGATATCCAAGATGTCTGCACGCCGAGGACCAGGGTTGGGCCCAAAACAAACTTCTTTTTTCTTTTCAGGCACTGGTACTTCATTTCATTTGCGTTAAAAGGTAAAATTTTTCATGTGCATTGAGAGCTTATGTATCCATATTTCTTCTACATTACAAGGATAATAAGTTCTATATTTTTTAATATTTTATATTATCTATTACATTATTTTCAAACTAATTTAATTGATTTATAAATTGTATAATTATTTTATCTTTTACTTGAAATCTTCTCTCATGACATTTACGTCGTTTCAAATATACTACATTCTCGCGCGCTAACTTATCCAGTATGGCAGCCGGTGGTAGAGTTCTTCCTATTGGTTAACTTTTTTTTAGTTGCGCGTGGCTAGACCGTGTATTCTTAGATCATGCCCGGGGGCCCTCAAGTGGCTAGACCATGATCCAACCCACTCATGGTCTAGCCGAAAAACGTTCCATTTTCGTCCAACTCACGCATACCAGCTCCACGGCCATCTTGGTTACCATCCAACACATCCGCCAGCCGTAGTGATGGACGTTTACCACCGTGCTCGTGCTCGAGCATGAGCAAGACCGAGCATGCTCGATCATGACCGAGCAGAGCGAGCAAAAGCGGTCATTGTTTAATTTTAGGCAAAAAGACAACGTGTTTTGTTAGAAATCTAGTTTTTCATCACTAATTTATTCTGGATAGGGCG
>CAKNYM010033543.1:42725-57754 GCA_932195095.1 Andricus curvator
ACTATATTAGTGAAGTAAAAAGAACTATAATCAAAATGACTCTAACAGTTTAAACTACAACAAGTAATTGAAGTAAGAATTTGAAACATCTATTTTATTCGTATATATTTTGCAGCTCTTAGAAATGTATATAATAATAAAATAAATAAAGAAATGCCTCTCTGACTGCTCGTAGCAGACGATAATTCAGGTAAGATGTTCGAATTTCAGCGGGCTATTTGAAATAATGTTTCAAAATATGTGGTTTATTTGATGAAAATGAAGTAAATTTTGGAATTTGAAAGTGAATTATGAGATATTATGGCATCGTATACTTCGTGGTAAATAAATCAAGTGCAGGAAATATGAATTTTCAAGTGCAGTCTGAAAATGATATAGAAAAAAATTAGCTTTTATAAATTAAACATTTTGGAATGTGCTTCATTGTATAAAATTAATATTTATACAATTATTATATTATAATATAATTATTATTATATACAATTATTATCATTAGTCAGGTTCTGAACGTTTAACAACTCGATTCAATTAACAAAAATTCCGAAGGTCTCCAGCAAAATTATATAGTTGTTTTTTTATATGTTGAACATAAAATACAATTTTGCAAAACGTGATTAGGTCGGCAATTTATTTTAAAAAATTAATTTGCAAAATTTGCCCTTCATTGCTCCACGAAAATTCAAAACATACGGCAACATTATTGATTATATACAAATTATTATTTTATTAATCACTCCCCAGCGAAAATACCGACGGTTTTGCAAAATGTTGCTTTTGCTTCTTTCCATTGAGAAGAAACTATTATATTATTTGCAGAACTGTATACATAACGCAAATTATCGTGTTTTAAATTAATTTTGCATTTTTTGCAATTTGACTCATAAAATTCCTGCGAGAATTGCAAATGTTGCATTTTTGGGTAGCAAATGTTGGAAATGTCGAAATCAAAAAAAGGTTAAATTTGCAAAACGTTGCACGACCGGCAACAATATTAAAATTGCAATTAAACAAATTAGGTACTTTGTTAAACTAGCCAAAAAATACAAACGTTTCGCAAATCGTAATGAGTGATAATTAACTTAGTACTAACATCATATTAGATTTGCAAACTATTTACTACTTGGCAACATTGATAATGATAAGCAGACTTATATTTTTTTAAATTATTCCCAAGATTAAATTCTCAAGGTGTTGCAAAAGGAACCTGCCAATTTCTCTTGTTTGTTACAGGAATTCAAAGAAAAGGATTAATGACAATAATAGTTTTTTTTCAATGTCCCAAAAAAACAGTGAAAATTCAGAAAAAACCAAGAACTCACGAATGGCCTTTGAAAAATTAAAAAAGGTAAACTATCTCAATCAATAACGGCGAAACTATACATTTAAAAAAAATTTTAATTTCTGAATATTATAATAGAAATATTGTTTTCATAACTCAGTTATCGGAAGTTAGACTTTTGATGCTTGATGGAGCGCGTTGAAAGTAGAGTTGCAAACCTTTAGGGAAAAAATTCTACTCTTGACTCGTTCCACAGATATATTAAATCAAAATTACGGTAGATGCGTTATAAAAATTGTCGTCTCTCGCCCCTCGATATGCAATGCACTAAATAGTTACATGGGAGGAAAGGCAACATTGTTATTTATTAACATTTGTCTTATAATATACAATTGTCTCCCAAATTGTCTTAATTTTCAAAATGAATTGAAATTTTTAATCATGCTCCCATTACCTTATAAAAATTATTTAAAAAAATTATTCACTTATCAAAAATTTTCACTTGAAAATTATATATAATGCAATGGATCGTAGTATCCGTCCCACATTGCGTTATCGAATAAAAAAAAAACAGTAAATCCATTACAAACTATATGGAATCCTTCAATAGTAAGAAAAAATCCTTTTGCAACACCTTGAGAATTTAATCTGGGGAATAATTCAAGAAAAAAAAGTTTGTTTATCATTATCAATGTTGCCACGTAGTAAACAGTTTGCAAATCTCATATGATGTTAGTACTAAGTTAATTACCACTCAGTACGATTTGCGAAATGTTTGTATTTTTTGGCTAGTTTAACAAAGTACCTAATTTGTTAAATTGCAATTTTAATATTGTTGACGGTCGTACAAAGTTTTGAAAATTTAATATTTTTTAGATTTCCACATTTCCAACATTTGCTATCCAAAAACACAACATTTGCAATTCTCGCAGGAACTTTATGAGTCGAATTGCAAAAAATGCAAAATTAATTTAAAAAACGATAATTTGCGTTATGTATATTTAGTTTTGCAAATCATACAATAGTTTCTTGTCAATGAAAAAAGCAATAACATTTTGCAAACCCTTCGGTATTTTCGTTGGGCAGTAATTAATAGAATAATAATTTGTTTATAATTAATAATATTGTTGCATCACGACCGTATTGCAAATTTAATTAAGGATAGAGACTGAGTTTATAATTATTCACTCAAGTTTGCAAAATGTTTAGAATTTTCGTGGAACAATGGAGGGCAGATTTTGCAAATTCATTTTTTTAAACAAATTGCCGACCCGATCACGTTTTGCAAAATTTTATTTTATGTTCAACATATGACAAAACAAATATACAATTTTTTTGAAGACCTTCGGAATTTGTGTTAATTGATTAGCTATTTCCACTGGTCTATAAATACAATTTAAATGTATTCATATTCTTATTCTTATTTATAAACACATGACATAAAAAAAATACATACTACTACTTAAAGTACTTGCCAGAAATGATTGCAGTACTTCAATCTCAAACTCCAGTCATGTGAAATTAAGTAATTGATGTTAGAAGTGTTAATTTATTACAAAATCTACTAATTCAATTTATTTGAATAAAATAATCTTAATATTTATATAATAGAATTTCAAATAGCCCGCTAAATTCAGCCATTTTCTCCCAGTAGTCGTCTGCTACTAACAGTCAGATGTACATTTTTTATATATTTTCAATTTTCTACATCTTTCTAGATACTGAAATGTGGTCATTATTAGAATAACACACTGTAAAAAAAGCTTTGGTGATATTTACAATCAGCTAGTAATTATACGTGCAATGTATTTTTAAATTACAATGTATAACCTGATTAATTTACGATACTACAGTACTTATTTGCAATCTAGTGTGATTTTACTTCAGGTAACAATGCCAAAATAGAACGAAGGTTGTTCTATGTGCAGTCGACTGTAAAATTACTACGTCCGATGATGGAAATTATTTGATCGGCGTGGGACATAGTAAGTTTACGTAAGGTGATTAATTTACTTCGGACTTTAAGTCTACGAAAGTATATGTACATTTTCAGGATGAGTGCTTTTCTATGGAGAGGGAGTAAGTCTGCACGGACGAACGCCGCAGGATTATGTGCAGGACGTAAATTTGTACCATTCGGGACAAGCGAGTGTAATTCGTGCCAAACGATGAGTTCCGGAGACACCCGAACAGCCTCTTACCAATGGGTGCGCATTTCGTTCGTTTGCATTCTTGTTTACGTTCTTTTGCACGTTATGTCGCTTTGATTTATAAATTTTGAGACTATCAACTGGTTACATTCCGTTTTCTCCCTTAAATACAGAAAATAGCTCTAAAATATTTTTACCTCTGTGAACAGTTGTGAATAGTAGCAAGCTGACCACAGGTTAGAGAAAACCTGCAAATCAGATTAAAGTCAGGGAAATTTGTCAATCAGGAATCATTATGAATAAGTCAGAGATAAAAAAATATTGAAATTTGAATAACCGAAAAGTTTTTGGCGAACTAAACCTCGAAATATCTTTTCGATTATAAAAGCTGAACACAAAATTGAACGAGATTTTGGACAGTGGCTCATCTGATAATTTTTGTGATGATTTACGACCCGTACGTTTTTTCGCGGTCGACGACGGAAAGTTTACGTCCTGCATGTATTTCTCTACGGCGGACGCAGGTTAACAAGAAAAATATGTATTTTTACAGAATTCTGCTTATTTACTATGTGCCACACCGATCGAATTATTTCCATCGTCGCAGGATGTAAATTCACACCAACTTTTTTTACAGTGCAGATTTAACTGTGTAGTGCAGCTATTTTTATTACCAACATACATTCCATTTATAAGAAATTAGAGAATGACCAGTCCTGCTCGCTTGTGCTCGGTCATGACCGAGCAAAAGCGAGCATGCCCGAGCATGACGGTAAATGCACATCACTAGCCAGCCGTACATCTATTGAATATGGCGGTGTAGCTGGTGTGAAAAATAAAAAAAATATCAACAGGATACACATTTTTGGACCTAAAAATTGCATAAAATATATGTATATACTATTATATTATATAACCTAATGCAATAACTTATAGTTATTGCAGTAATATATATTAACAATATTTACATAAATTAATATAATTTCTCGACTCAAAACCAAAAGTACCATTATTCCTTATTTTTAGTCCTTCACCATATTTGTGTAAATTTGAAGCATTTAAAATAAGCGCGCGTATTATGGCCAATAACGTGGCTTTCCCCTTCCAATGCAACGCTTGCGCAGTTGAAAAAGTCGCGGTCTATTAGCATCACTGCTCCCACTATTCGCGAGAGCGTTTTAGTGGCAGGCTTTGGATTCTGCGCTCTTCTCTTGCTCCTCAATGAGACAAGCGTCTAGTCGTCTAGTCCACGAAGGAATTATTAATATATATATAAGGAACTATTCCTTCGTGGTCTAGTCCCTGACTGGCAACTTTTACGCCCCATGGGATCGAGTCTCTGGCGCTGCGCGCGCAACTCCCTACTAGCAGAAGCCAGGAGATGATTTTGAAAATCAAAAGACAAGTTTTCAATTCTAAATCTTTCGAATTGAAGAAATATCAAATGTAAATTATCAAATTTACAGAATGTTTTATTGTAAAACTTAAAAATTGCATAATTTTTAATTGTATATCTTCAAAATTAAAAAATCTTCAATTTTCAAGATTACAATACTATAGAGTCTTGCAACTCTGAAGAGTTATAATCGAAAATTCTTGTAATTTGAAAATATAGAATTGTAAATTATTCAATTTTCAAAATGTATATTTTAAGGTTATGTAATCTTAAATTTTTGCTTGAAAAGTTCAATTTTTAATATTTATAATTGAAAATTCTTCAACTTTAAAGATTTGAAATTTAAAATTTTTTATAATTTTAAACATTTTTCACGCCGCCTCAAAACCAAAAATAAACAAGGACGTACGTTTTTTTTTAAATTCTACTTTTTTGGTGAATTTTACGTAAAACGTCCAAGAGCAAAAAAAAGTTCACAAACCGAACATTTTCAAAAAAAGAAGAATGTTCTAGCATAAATAGTTTTGAAGTTATGGCGTCTTAAAGATATTTTTCAGTGAAAAAAACGTCGAATCTTTTCCTTTTCGAATAATATGTTGTCCTCTATGCATCCTACATGAAAAGTGTATTAAAATATATTAAAACAGATTAAATTATCTTTAAAACTAAAAAAAAAATTGATTCTAGCTCTTACAGAACATTAGTTATAGCCTTTTATATTTTGCATGACATTAGCCAATGAAAAATGCATTGGGTTGTTGCACTGAAACAAACCAGTTACAATAATTCGATTATTCAGTTTGTAAAAAGAATTCCACAAAAAGCAGCCTCTGTTTTAAGAGACTATAACTGCCCTGCCGATGAAACAGCACTGAAAAAGCACTGGCGAACGGCACTGGGCCGCCAGTGCTTTTTCTGTGACTGTTTCTGCTGATTTCGGCACCTAAACCGCACTGAGGGTGATGCGACGGTCATATAATGGTTCTATTGTATTCGTCACGTACCGGACAGGCAGAGTGGTTTACAGCAGTTGGCCGCTACCAACCCGAATCCCTTTTTAAAATTTTCTTCAAATTATTAACACTTTTTTTTAATTTATGAATTTTCTCATTATATATATTTTATACTTATAAATTATATACTAATATACTATTCTGAAGTTGAATTCGAAAATGTTGTCTGTTTTGGCGTATCTTATTCCATTTACGAGATACATCATGTTCATTCGAATTTTAAACTTTTCAAAAAAAAAAGTTAGATATCTGAAATCATCGAAACCCGTAAATTTTGAATTTCTAACTTTCGCAAAGGTAATTTCAAAATTTCACAAATTTTAATTTTGCATTTTTAATCCCTTTCAGCTGGTCTACTTGGTAGCCTATTCGCAGGTATAAAGGGAACTTCTGCAGGCATTTAAAACTGTAATCTGAGTAGCTTTAAACGAGCAGCACTGAAACGGCACGGGGCAGTGCTTTTTGAGTGCTTTTTCAGTGCTGTTCCATCGGCAGGGTGATGTTCTGCAAGAGCTAGAATCAATTATTTTTTTTAGTTTTGAAGATAATTTAATCAGATTTAATCTATTTTTATACAATTTTCATGTAGGATGCACAGGAGACAAAATATTATTCGAAAAGGAAAAGATTTAACGGTTTTTTTACTGAAAAATATCTTTAAGACGCCATAACCAGAGACCCGATCCCATGAGGCGTAAAAGTTGCCAGTCAGGGACTAGACGCTTGTCTCAATGAGTGCAGTTCCACCGACCAAGGTTCGGCGGCGTGGCGTCGCTTATACGTGAGTGGAGCGGCCTATCTTGCGCCTTGTTGGTGGAGGGGATACACAGGAGTAAGCGAGGAGTCCGAAAGTGGTATCCGCCTTCCCTTTCCAAACTATCTATCCCCTCCACCTCTAAGCCACTGGATACGCCACGCCACTCACGGATAAGCGACGCCACGCCGTCGAAGCTTGGTCGCTGGAACTGCACTCAATGATGCAACTCTCTGAGTTACTTCCAAATAAGTGCGGAGTTTTGCCTATTAGAAGGCTCTTTACTGGAACCCGCTGGTTACAATATTTACATAATAACGTAGATGCGTAACACCACGTTTGATTGACATTTCATGATAAATTTAGGATCTTTAAACGGGATTTTACCTGCATTTTGAAGCATAATAATTGCTTCTAATATGAGGAGTAATAATTTAATCCCATCAGTTGGTCCTTTTGAAGAAAACATAGATACTGGCACAGAACTGTCACCTGCAAAAGACTGACACATAAAAACAAAACCATGATCTGCGTGTTGACTTATGTCAGCAGTTTCTGTTTTGCCATCTCCGAAAACATCGTTTTTACGTCCAACATTAATCCCGTACGAGTTCCCATCTCATCAGAAGGAAGTAATACGTGTCTTTCAATTTCAAGTTTCGATTCAAAATATTCCTGAAATGCTTCAAATTAATCAGGATCGAACCCACAAGGAGTTTTTATCATAGACAAATACCTGCAAAAATATATTTCAAAACACAATATTCGTTTTTAACACGATCAAGTGCAAAAAATTAAAAAGTAAAATGAAATATAGAAAAATACCTTCGAATTGTGGGCTCACCGGGTAAGGGAAGGATATGATTATCTCGCAATAAATTGTACGTTGTTGGTGATTTTGTATGCAAAAGCAGGCATAGCATAATCCACTCTTGAGAGTACCGTCTTTGATTTCGTTTATTACAAGTTGCTCGTTTGATGGTATGTTTTTTTTCATGAAGAATTTGAGTTAGAGGTTGCCTCTCCATTTGGGACATTGCTTCTTCCGCTTCTCCAAACTTAATCTTATAAACATTTTCACGAGACCTACCCTTACGAAAAATGAGTACTGGAAAATCCGTGTACTCAAGTGAGTACTGGCATGAGTACACAGATTCCAGTATTAATTTCGCCCAGTAAGTGGTTGGGAGTACTAGGATGAGTACTGGTGTGAGTACTGGTGTGAGTAATGGTGTGAGTACTGGTTTGAGTACTGATGTGAGTACTGGTGATGAGTACTGGCGAGTACTAGTGTGGAGTAGTGGTGAGTGTTGGTGATGAGTACTGAAATAAAAAGCGATAGGTAAGTGCAATTGAAATATATTTTACATGTAAAGTTTTATATCACGCCCGCAGTTTGCTTTGCTCGCTAGTTTGAGCTCGCTGATCCCTGCGATAAAATTCAACCGTAGTGTAACCGATAGTGAAATGTACTTTTACAAGATTATGATAAATTCACTAGGTATAAATTAATACACTTTACAACGGAAGTGTGAAAAAAACAAACAGAAAGACGGCAGATTTACTAGAATGTAATAATTCCGGCCATTCTGACGTTTAACATGTGATATTCGAAATATACTTTTTATATAATGAAGTTTGAAAGTCGAGCCATATCTTTGCTCGACTGTTCAATTTAACCTTTTCTAGTTTGAATCACACTGGGTTAAATAAAAATTAACAAAATTCATGTGCGTTATACAAAAAAATGTATAGCTGTTGATATATTTTTGTATTTTGTAAATGATGAACGAATTGTGAGGTTATGTTCCGTATACGTATTTTTCAGTTTTACGATAGACATTTTTTATTCTATATTTTTTATGAAGCCGCATTACAACTTCCCTATTTCGCAGTAGTGAGCTGCTTTTTTTCATCACGCGCTATACGCGCGGGTCGCTTCGCTCGCGAGTTTCAGCGCACCCAGGGCGCGTGTCTGTTTGATCTCGCGCTTCGTATTCTAACATTTTCGGGCTTTCTTCTTTGTTTTTTTTTTAAATCTATTCGACGCATTATTCATTTTCTTGGCCAGAGTTGAGGTAACTATTTTCTTTATGTCTTCATTTTTCCCAAATAATTTGTAGACCCGATCTGTAAAAAAAACCTTTTATTTTAGTGTCACGAACTGTGACGTAATTTTTCAGAATCTAAACTTACCACGCATCGCCCCAACTTTCTTTGGGTCAAGAATGGGTTTCCATGGCAAACCTTTGTTAAAGTTCGTAGTTGCACCCGACAGGCTGTGTTTGCTTAATTCCTCTATGCTGAAGATGAGATCTGTCAAGTCTCGCGTATTGGCACTGGCAGATTGACGGTTGCACCTCGACACCAGTGATTCTGCAACCAACTTGCCTCCAAAATTGTAGAATCTTGCCTTATGTAATGGCGATTTCAGACTCATTTCTTCATCTACTGGCGAACTCTCCTGTGTAAAAAAAATCAGTATTTAAGAAAAATTTCAGAAAATAAGTTCAGAGAAATTAGATACCAACCTTGGAAGAGGAAGTCATTTTTCCTTCTTTCCCAATGGTTTGATAGGTTCCTCTCGTACTTCCTCGGTTAATGTCTGCAAATAAAGAATAAAAATTTTTATATCCACGATATACAACACGAATAATGATTATTTAAAATTAGTTATTCATATCTCATTCTTAATACCTCAAAATTCGATTGACTTCCAGTCGGAAGATTCTGCTTTAAACCTTCCAATGTTTCTACATTTTACCGCCTTCTGCTAAGGGTAGCTAGAGACAAAGATCTTTTCAAAGCTTCACTTCGTTTCTGAAGTGAAGGGTAGCGGTCCAAAAGGGTGTAAGGGACATTTTGACGAAAATGGGCTTATTGGCCCAAAAATTATTTAAACATCAAATACACATTCTGTTAAAAGGATTTGCTCGAAATCGCATTTCGTAGTATAGCAATAAAAAGTTGGCGTGACAAGACGGGGGAACGCACATTCTGTGCATGACACGATTGCAGCGCGCGCAGGCGCAACGTCGTTGGTTATGTAGCGTGAATCGTGTTGAGTTAAACTTACTTAGGACAAAAATTTCATTTCCTCTGAACTGAATAACTTCTTTGGATCAAACATTTTTTATTTTCATTCCGAATTCCTATACCTCGAAAGCATATTCTTATTTTTATAAAAAAATCAAAATTATACTTTTAATCGCTACCGCAAACCGATTTTCAAACCTGTGAAATTCTAGGGTCAGCATTCTCGGTCGATTTTCTCCAAACTGGTTAACTTTTTTACTTCAACATTGTTTACCCATATTCACACACTCAATATCTCGGGAGAATGTTTTTATTTTGTTAAGAAACTAAACATGGAATTGTTTATCTCAATCCGCAGCCGAGCCCGCTCCGATTTTAGGTTAGTTTCAGTTTTAGATTGTCAACTTCCACATCTATTTCCTCTAAACTGGCTAACTTTTTCTGATCAAACTTTTTTGGCCTCAAATCAGTAATACTTCAGCTCGGGAGTTGACTTTTGTTTTATCATTAAATGGTGATTTCGATTTTACAGAATGTTTTTTCGCTCTCCTGAAAAGTTGACAAAATGTCCCTTACACCGTTTTGGACAGCTACCCTTCAAGTATTCTTACATTAGCTCGTTCAATCGATTTGAGGTTAGAAAGGTCAATACGTTGTTTCATGCTCTTCTGAAATCGTATTCTTTTCTGTGAAAGTGTCTTTCTGCCTCTTGAGCAGTAATCACAGGAGTCTTCCTTTAAATTATTTTTAGGCAAGAGCATCGAACACATTTTGTGGCGGTGTGTACCTTCGTTATCAGGATCTATCACAGAAGAATGTATAGGACACCATTCTTCAGGAATTTGGAATCCTTTGCAGACGTTTTTAATTTTATCGCCCTGAACTTTTATCCCAATCTGTTGGCTGAATTGTACATTTTGATATCCTAAAAAGACATTTGGTCTGAACCAAGAAATTGGAAAAGAAATTGAACTGTCGTTTCCTAAAATAATTTTAAAGTCGTTATCGTCGCAAGAAGAAGTGGCAGGAGTATGAAAGGCAAAGGACTGATTTTCGAAATTTTGGATGAAGTATAAAGGATGGACGGAACCTAAATCTTTCTCCACTTCTATCATACGTCGTTTTTTAACCGTTTAATTTTTGACACTTGAAGCTAATTTTCTTTTCAGTGGTGATTTGCGTATAGGAAGCATGGGCTTGGAAACATATTTTGGACATCCAGGAAATTGAGAACGGAGGGCACCTTTCTTCAGCCTTGGTTTCTTATATTTGCATTATATAAAAGAAATATTTCAAAAGTTTTTAGTGAAGACCAAAACTTGTTACACTTCAGAAAAATTGTGGTCAAATGAGTAAAAATTACAGATAATGATCCTTGATAAAGTATAAAAACAAATTACATATTGAAGTTATCGAATGATTAATTAATTAAAATAATAGTTAACTTCAAAATAAAGATATCGTTTCAGTTTAAGATAAGATGTTCGATATTTTTTATTAAAATATATAGTTTTTATTAAAATACATCGTTCTTATTAAATTTTTTATATTTCTACGGAAAGTTTCTTTGAGATAAAGATATTGTTTCATTTTAAGATAAAATCCAGGGGCAATACACCGCGTTCCACCCATTTTAGTTATCTTTCCTATTCTTGCCATGTAAACATAGGCTGGAAAGACTCCCAGCGCCATCTGCGCTCCATGCTTCACTTGACCGTACTAGTGAACTAATGTCGTTGCAGGGGGCTGATTTAATTTGAATTTATACAGTAAATAACACATTGTCTTGAACGCGCCGACAAAAAAGTCTTTAATACAATTTTAAGTCTCTTATTAACTATGACTTTACAAGCTATTGTGACACTTCACTTTGTTAAAGCAAATAGAGGGACGACACTGTAGCCATAGGTGCCACACTTTTTTGTAAAACTATATTGTTTAGTTTTTCTTCGGGCTTTTAATGGAGCGAGATTTCCTCACGGTACCTCGAATTCAGAATGCATTACGTTTTCAAAAGTGAGCGAATCGTCAGCAAAAAAATTTAAAAAAACGGCATTATATTCCCGACTGCAGAAAAATTGTACATCAAGTGACATTACGGCGACATTAAAGGCAGTTGGATGCTGCAATTAACGTCGGAAAGTTAAAATATTTCAAGTCTGCTCTCGGAGTGTGCCAATCCTGCATGCAATTATAGCTGCCTAAAGTGTATCACTTCGACTGTTATTAAAATTAATTTTATTACAATTTTCCTCTAAAATACTTAATAAAGTCTGTTAGAAAGAGAATGTTATGCTTTCAAAACTTCCAATAATGCTGAAACTCAGAAGTGCCTATTATAGAGACATTGAATACAGCAATTTGAATGTTAATCCAAATAATTAAATTCCGATTTTTCATGAAAATGCCTAATAGAAGCTTGTAGAGAAACCTTTCATGTACTTTTGGCGCCACTCTAGATCCTCTTAGAGAAAAAATTAGTACTTGTGTTTATGGAGTATGATTGGCTATATCATACTTAATACATCGTGAGAAAGAAGAAAATGTTGTAGTCGTAACATTACTAACAAAGCGGATCCTAATGTAGGTAATAATTCGTAATTGCTTGCCAGTAAAGGATACTTTGTAGCCTATTAAATCTACAGTTGAATGTTATATATGCTTTTTTAAGTCCCTAGAGTAACTTTTCGAACAGATCCTAGTGTTACACTACCGAATAATTCTTGATCTCTGAAAAAGAATACTTTCAGCAATGTTTGGCAAAGTAAATTCAAAATTTAAGAATCCATTTATTTTCAGAATTATCCGGTCTTACGTCTGAAATTCAACCTGAAGAAATGGAAGTGTAATTAGTTAATCGTTCTAATATTGCTATGGCTCAGTATATTAATATTGTACATAAATTGTCAGACGCAGATGGAATTGAGGATGTACGCATACAATCGCATGCAGTGGGAGAAGACGCACCACCAGCGTCATCTTCTGTGACTCATTCATCTTCTTCTGTTTCTTCTAGTTGTCGCAGTAAGAATTAGTTTTCGTTATTAAGCTTTTCTAAATTAAAATTATCTGAGTGAATAATGTAAAACTCTTTTATAGAGAAGTTCACTAAGTGTGCGAGGAACACCAATGAAGCCATTTCATCGTGTTCAAAAGGGCCCTCAGTGAAAAGGAGAACAACCGTTCTGGAAGAACTGCCCAGTAGAATCGTAGATGCTTGAGATTTCTCTGATTCGCCTGATTCTTCAGATCATGAAATGTATGGATTCAAAATGCCTACGACGCAAACTGAAACACCTACATCAGATTCATCAACGTCGACTCATTTGCCCAGTCCCACAGGCATCGGTAAAAATTCTTTTAACGTAAACTCTTTGAAAGATTATATACTAAATGGCGCTGTAATGTTAAAAGAAGCCGGGTTAAAAATTTGGAAAGTTATCCTCATAATTCTCCGAATTTCCGCGAGATTCAGTTTCAGTTATAAGGGCCGTCGTTTTCCCATTGAGGCCACTACGATTTTTGCTGGACCTGAATTTGCTGCTTGGGATATAAGTGATTATTATTTATCCAAAATATTTGATCTGCCTAAGAATGTGATTAAATATCACTTTTATTGCGAAGTATGCTGTAAGGAATTGGAAAAGCTCGTGGCATTAAAAAAACACAAGTTAGTTTGCAAGAACTGCTCAAAACAACATTCACTCTCAATGAAGTCACCTAAGTACTTCCTCTCAATTTCATTAAAGTATCAAATCGCATCCATCCTGAAAATGCTGACTGTTAAAGAGGATTTATTTTAAAATGTACAGAATTTGAAACTACGTCCGGATGGAGTTATCAGCAATGCTCATAATGGATTGTTGCATAAGAAAATAGTTGCAGATGTCGGCAGTGACTGTATACTTTGAACTTTCGATTTCAGTACAGAACCGGGGCTGAGAACTGACAAGCAACATTTCAAGGACATGACAACTATCACGAAAGTCCTTTACAAACAAAAAACACCAACATTGTCATTAGCACATTAAGAAGAAGATGGTCAATAAATGGCGTAAAAGAGCACTCCGTATTAACAAAATTATTGGGAATCTTTCTGGAGATTTAATTGGCACCGTGCTTCACTTGTGGAAGACATGGATGAATAAAAAAAGTCGAATCCGACTTTCAAAATAACAGCAAGATAAAGTTAACAAACGTCTAATGATTATGACCCCGCCTCATGAAATGCACAGACTGGTACGACCATTAAAAACTGAGAAGTCCAAGTGGAAAGCGTCCGAATGGCGCAGTTGGTTATTGTTTTACGCGTTGTAACAAGGAAAAATTTTAACCCCAATAATTAGAATTCTATTTATTTATTATTTGAATTTGGGTATCCTCCGCTGCGTGGCACGATACTCCAGGGGCATATTTTAAGTTATATTTAAGAATTTAGGATTAATTTTGGCTTCGTTATGCCTCGACCTTCAATCAACGGGGAACATCGAAGGATTTTGGAACCGTCAAGTGCACCAGAGAATTGAGATTCGCTTGCTGCCGTCGTTCTCCAAGAATTGAGATTCTCGTGTTGAACCTAGTTCCCGCCTTTCCGCTTGCTGTCTCCAATAGTCCCGGAACCTGGCTGGAAACCTTGGATGCTTCCAGAGCTAGAGATGACTCCGGATTATTTTCCCTAGGCTTTGGGAATGAATTGAGTAGCCTTGGAGCTATACCTCGGTCTGCACCAGTGATCCTCATGTGAGAGGAAGTCCTCACATCCCCTAACAGGGCCCTGGACGCTATAGCACTGGTTGAGAAACCAGCCTACTCAAAACTCCCGCGATGGGATGCGAATCAGGTCTGGTTGTCCCTGATTTGTTGTCGTATGTGTACCAAATGCGGACAACTCGCGTGTCAGAGAGGACGAGAGCTTCCTCATTTACCGGAAATGCTTCGGATCTACATTCAAATATTTTTGGTATTGTGTATGAGGTAAGGTCAACTTCTTTTCGCCGGGAGGCTTGGGATCCTCGTGTCCTCTTTAATGGGATTCAGTCCTTGGCTTTAGATACGTAGAGGCTCTTTTGTGTGTTTTCGCTTTTAGAAAAGGGGCACGAGGACACTTTCGAGACTCCCGGGTAACCGGCATGTTCAAAGTCTCTTTCTATGGATTATTTTCGTGAAAGAATCAGTTTTAGAACGTTTTGTTTCTCGGTACGCGAATATTAATGTACCACCCCTAGTGGGTTTCTTTTCGTCGCCAGTGGAGGTCTCCCGACGCCATCTTGATCTCGTGCCAATTATAAATTTTCGCTCCGTAATTTTAATTATGTCTTGAATTTAAATTAGGGTTCTCTTCTTAAGTACCGGTATGACATGTTCTTCCGTCGATAGACAAGAAAAATTAATCCTTCGTTAT